>DWPT01001078.1:0-20039 GCA_018251895.1 Agathymus mariae mariae
GTATACCAAAATATACTTTTTTACAATTTTTGTTTGTCTGTCTGTTTGTTCCTATTCTAATTCTAAAAATTATTATAAAATTCACGTGTACGAAGTCGCGGGCACAGCTAGTTGATTGATATTTTTTTAAAGAATATGGATTTTTGATTCAATTATTAATTTTATTTTTGTGGAATTGTATAAGTGCATACGCTACGATAGTAACAACGTCGTGTAATAATTATCTTTTATATTAAGGTTTATAAGATTACTCAAATATTAAATTAAATAAAACATATTTACTTATTATTTTCGAATTTTTATGTCAATAAGCTAAATTAGGTTGTCAAAACAATTTCATTTTAACACAACATTTATAATAATAATAAATATAATTAAGGATATCACTAACACTGCAACCAGTTTCACCTACGATTTTCCTTATCAAATATTGTTTGATACTGCAATGTTGTTTGTTCCATGTGATAATTGTAATGGTTCAAAATTTATTTGTCACAGTTCTTAAATGTATGTTTATTACAATAAAAGGTACAGATTACATTGTTTCAGATATGTAGAGTGGGTTTTAAATAATATAAGATATTTGATATAGCAAGTGTAAATAAACAATACTTTTGCATAATTTAAAACTACTATACACCGAGCTAGACGACATTGTTTCGAGGTTCCGATGAATGACAAGGCTCTTGAGTAGTTGATTTTTTTGAGGCTTACTTATGAGCTGTGGCTTAGCTATATACACTAGAGAAAACGAATAGAAATAGTTTATTAATTTCATAGAGGTTCTACAATTTTTCGGTTGTTAGGACATTTTTGATAAATATTATACCTGTGCTAGGGATGTCCCGCTCATAGCTTATAATATATTGAGAAAAAATACAATAAAATATATATCTATGTGTGTATACGTACGTGCACGCGTGCATGCGTGCGTGTGGTTTTACATTAGATAATTTCATTTGACAATGCCTCAGCCTCTCTGTAATTTAATTTAGTACGTCACTCAGAGTTTTTTAAGCTCGGGATTTTTTTAAAGTGTGGAATAAAGAAATTAATTTTACAACGTGTCGGTGCGGCGTCGCAGGTGATCCGGCTGGTGTCGGGGTTCGGGCCGCTCATCTACGGCGGCTGCTTCGCCGCCACGCTGTCCTCCGCGCTCGCCTCGCTCGTGTCCGCGCCTAAAGTGTTTCAGGTTTGTAACACACCTTAGATTTAATGGCAAAATATGGATTCTTATGGTATTACTATATTTTATTGCTATAGAAATACTTATAGCAATGTCGCTTGACTGTCTATCATTCAGTTTCCTTTTTTCCTATTCATCTGAAAGCGAAGTTTGGTATACGAGCCGACAAACGACCAGACGAGCCACCTTATGGTAAGTGGTCACTCTCCCATGGACATCAGCAAGAACAAAGGTATCGCTGATGCGTTATCGGCAGGGAAACGATAATATAATAAGAAAGAAAACACTGACTCTCAAGCCCCTAGCCGGAACACGACGAGTCGTTTGGCGGCTGACTCAAGCAGGAGGGTGGTAGCTAGCCAGGCAGGCTACATGGAAAGAAAATAATACCAATAATAACATTAATGAGTTAATAATAATTCTGATAATATAATTCTTACGCGAAGCCCTAATATTATTTGTGAATATGGTAAAATGTTATTATATCTTTAAAATTGTCGTGTTGATTGTACCGACAGGCACTTTGCCAAGACAAGCTGTACCCGTACTTGGAGTTCTTCGCGAAGGGCTACGGCGCTAACAACGAGCCCGTGCGCGGCTACGTGCTCACCTTCATCATCGCCACCGCCTTCATATTGATGGGTAATACACGCACACGTGCGCACACACACACACACACACACACATGCACGCACACGCATGCACGCACACAGACACGCATGCACGCAGATCTTTAGCGACTATGTACGTTGCAACCGTATACTTTGCGTTCCTAGCACTTTGCGCGCCACACGCCGTAATTCGTTATTGATGATTTCGAGAAACAATCAGACCGCGCGCGCTCTTTACATTTCATCAACACCATCTCTATATGTAACAAGTACCTGCACCCGGCAACCAGGAAACAACACCTCGCACATATTCATTGTTGGATTCAGGGATGCACTATATTGGGGCAGCTTGAAGAATTGAGAGGACTACTCGCTTTTTTATGTTTAATTTTACCAATAAATTGCTAACTCAGTGGATTAAGTTTTTTTTAAACAAGTTTCGACAGGTTTCGTAGTGTTCTATGAACAAAACCCGGAGTGGATATTTACTAGTAATAGTAACATTATATTTAAACTCTCTCATAAATGTTAAACTAAACGTTTATTTTTATACAGTGATTGGTATGTTTTTTATATACGTACGTGAATGTCTGGTCGCAGGCGGTCTGAATCAAATCGCGCCGCTCATCTCCAACTTCTTCCTGGCGGCGTACGCACTCATCAACTTCTCCACGTTCCACGCGAGCCTCGCCAAGCCCGTCGGCTGGCGGCCTACCTTTAGGGTCAGTCCAATATATATTATACACGGTGAAAAAGACCTTACTGTGAGTTTTATCACTGAAATGTTTGAAAAACGGAATGTTGTTTTGTGACTGTGGTCGAATTTTGACGATTGTGGTCGAAACAACGATGTTAATCCGCTTCGGTTTTCCTCGGCAACACTTAGGTGAATCTTTTGGCGTCGCTCGTGTCCATAGACGACGGTGGCCACTTACCATCAGGTGGTTCGTCTGCTCGTTTGTTGTACGAACACTAGTACTTAGTAGTAAGGAACTGCAAATTATTCACATAAGTAATATATCTCGTATGTCAGCTTATTTGAATGACTCAATAATGTGCGGTTACACGCCGAATAAAATAAAAACAGGATAATTAAGTCACTCAGACACCGGTCGGCCGGCGGGGACCAGTACGATATCGTTTGTATATTGTTCCCTGTTACGGTATCTTTGAAGGTGGTATTACAATAGTAACACTTGCTAGTAACGACGGTGTTACCGGACGAGTTGGTGCTACGGTTGGCGGACTGCACATAACAGCACTAAATTAATTTTATTTTGTATTAAGTCTCGGGATTTCATTAAATTAAATGTACAATGTGATCAACACGTTAATTACCCTCAAACGTATCGCAGCGAACCAAGCTGTATTATGGCAATATAGTATAATACATTTAAGCAAACATAAAAGATATGGATACTATCAATTATTTTACATTTTTTATTCTTTCTATAGATACTATGATCGTCTAAGTAATTGTTGACGCTAAGAGACGAAGCGGCGCAAAAAAAACACAATACTGTATATTTAGGGTTTGGTTCATCCATGACGTCACTAATGTGGCCTGTATGTTCGTCCGTTTGCCAAGCCGATTTTTCCAAATCCATTCGACGGGTGACGTTGAAATATGGAACACATATGTATAGCCAGTTGGACTAGGATGACCTAATGACTTATTTGTAAAAAAGAAATAATAAAAAGATAATTCTGATTTTACTTAACTTTTTAAGTGTATCTTATGTTACATAAAACAACAAAGGGTTTACAAGGAGAGACCCAAATGGTTTTTATAGTCTTTTATACGAAAATGCATAGAAGTTAATCATTTCTTCGTATTTTGAGAAAATTTCTTAAAAAAAATATGTGTATTTATGTCGTCTGTCATAGTTGAAGAGAAGGGTTTTTTTAGTTTTCCAATTTCTGCTGGACCACAAGTCGTTACTGCCCTTCACAGAGCTATCTGATATTGAATTTCATTGATGTTTCGGTCCAGTTGTACAACATGTGGCTGTCGCTGGTGGGCGCCATGTTGTGCGTCGCGATCATGTTCGTGATCTCGTGGAGCACGGCGCTCGTCACCATCGCCTGCCTGCTCGCACTCTACCTGCTCGTCTCTTACAGGAAGCCCGGTTAGACTATACACACGCACACGCATACGCACACACACGGGTCGATTTTAATAATGTTTTTGGGTGATCTACGTTGTGCACCAAATTGACGCTACTATAAATATGAAGAATACGAAGAAAACGTAGATTGTTGCGAATCATTGATATTTATTTTTACCCACCATTTAGTTCAAGCGGACCAGCTCCACTCGTGGTGCAGCCTGTTGAACAACGCAGGACGCCGAATCGAACGGTCCCTTCAGTTGGAGATCGCTGAGCTCAGTACCGCCCAGTTGAATCCATTAGAATTTAACATAATCACGTTTAGATTGACTAGACATGTTTGTACTATATAGTTCCTGTTTGAAGTCTGTTTCAAGCGTTATAGTACGCGACTGAAATTGAATCACTGGCTCCAAGAAACACAAATTACTCGAAGCGAGTTGCCAGACGGCAGGGCAGGCCTAATGCATTCATACTAAGCTCATAGCATGCTCAAAGTGGTTTAATTCGCAGACGTCAACTGGGGCTCGACGACGCAGGCGCAGACGTACAAGACGGCGCTGTCGGGCGTGCATCAGCTCAACAGGGTCACCGAGCACGTTAAAAATTACAGGTACTTTTCTCCCACCACCACACCCACCACCCCCTCTTCTGACACCATCGTTTTATACTGCTTGTACGTTTGTCATTGACAATATTCTATCCGAGATATTCAAAAGAAAAGTAACAAAACGAGGTTATGTATACCATGTCAGTATGACGGATAACCGAACTTGTTAATATGTACTTGTCTATCGTAAAATATATGCTAGAAACGGAAATCGAACTCGGAAACGTTCGCTCATCGGGCGAGGTCTCTACCAATAGGGTTACACGGAGATATTACTGCGCTATTTCTCTACTCAGCGTCTCCAAAGTTGTGCTCAGTACGGTGTATTTGTTGCAGACCTCAGATACTGGCGTTGACGGGCTTCCCCGGCGAGCGGCCCGTGCTCACTGACTTCACGTATTTGCTGACCAAAGGCCTCTCGCTGATGCTGTGCGGACACGTTACGCAGGTACACGCGACGTGCAACATATCCACAGTGCGTCCGCAGTTCTCCCTCGGCAATCTTCGTACTGTCTCTATACATCAAAACGACACCTAAAATACGAACACAAACGAAGATTGCCGCGAGACGCGCACGCGTCGCGCGTTAAATAAAGTCATGTTTTTTCAAACCGCAATGATAAATCTCTTGGATGATTTCAACTTGATACCTGCACAGAAAAAAGTCCCAAAAATTTGTTTTGGTCTCGAACGAACGAAACTGTACTCATATTTTAGTGGCTTCGTGGTATTTGGGTTCGGTGATGTAATAAAATTATTGCAGGCATGTTAATTTTCTAATTCGAACTACTAGTAGACAGTGCGACACAAAAGACTTTTTTTTTTTCCATGTTTTAAGATGAAAAGCAGTATCAATAAGAGGTGGTTGAAAAAAGCAAACGTTTCAATATTGTTAACTTTGCGTGCGCATTGGATGTTTATCATCGTTTGGTTCGGTGAAGAAAAACATTTTGCGGAAACCTAAGAGTTCTCCATAATTTTCTCAAAGGTTTTTGAAGGCTGGTAATGCGCGCTTGAGCCGCACTGTGAGAGGAGGCCTGCCTAGCGAATGGTACTATTATGGGTTCAATAATGTACGTACAGTGCGTGTGTATTCATCCAGAGCCAAATGAGTCACCGCACGCGCGAGGCCCTGACCGACAGGGCGTACGGCTGGTTCGCCAAACGGAAGATCAAGGCTTTCTACACCGTCGTGGACGACGTCGGCTTCAAAGATGGCGCCAGTGCGCTCATACAGGTAACCGTTGACTGTGTTGTTGGTGATGACGATACAACGATTTTACTGCGGTGAATAGATTGAACTGTCAAACTACTTTGTTACAAAATAATCTAAATGTTAAAAAGAGCCCAGTGCATAACGGCGATTAGCTATAAAACTACCAGAATTATAATGTATTTTCATTCGAATACGACGCAAGAAGCCTATTTTCTTTATGTGGGTCCATTCACATCAAAATCCGACTAGCGGTGTGGAAGTTATTATCAAATTATTTTTGTTCATCCTTCCCATTTGATTGCTTATTATCTTAAAAATGTTATATGTGAGTTGATTGTTTTCACATCCAAAGCGACGATATATGAATCACATCAGTTATATGAAGTAAATTAGACATCGCATGTCGTTTGCCTCAGCGAACTCATAGTTGGTGCCATGCACCAACTCGTCGCGATATCCTCTACGTTATTTTCAATCTCGTCGGTGGCGCGTCGTAATGTTAAAAATAATAAAATTGGCAACTCGATGTGCACACCAATTTTAAATATTGTGGGATGTCGTAGTCTATATATAACAGTAATAATCGATATGTGTGGTCCACGCCGGTCGGCTGCAGGCCAGCGGGCTGGGCAAGCTGAAGCCGAACATCCTGATGATGGGCTTCAAGGAGAACTGGCAGACCTGCGACCGGCAGGAGATAGTGGACTACGTTGAAGTGATGCAGTGAGTATGTCCTACCTGGACCGATATTTTGTTATAAACGTTAAGCGACCAAATGTTATGCGCTTATCCAATACATTTATACCTAGTGAACGTTCACGAATACGAGTCGTACTGGAAATATTTGTTAGTTATCCTTATACAATACCTTCCTACTGTACCACAACTAGTATGAGAGTCCGTGCAGCAGCCGCTGACCTAAGAAGACTATGTTTTTTATGTATTTTGTATATAATATATGACTAAGGGCCGGCACGTGTATCGCTGTACTGTACGTGACACGAGGAGAGACCCGTAACCGACAACGTTTCGGTCGTGTGCTAATGTTGACCGTGTGTCGTCGGCAGCAAGGCGCTCGACGTGCACATGGCGATAGCGTTGCTGCGGGTGGAGGGCGGCCAGCGCGGCCGCGACGCGCTCGACGACGACCTGCAGACGTACCTGCACGACGTCGACACTAAGGACGTGTCGGCGTTCTCGCGTGAGTACCCGCAGCACCCGCAGGACCCGTGCACCGCGGTCGCTACCTTTACGACAATTAATAGAGCTGTTGATAAAAAAAAACCTATTGTTTCTTTTTTGTGCTTTATTTCACTACAGATGTCATGTTCAGAGTATTTGTGTTGTTCAGTAGTTTTGTATAATCAAATCGTATCGATAATAATAGGGTTAAAAGAATAAATCAAAAATCATGACACCCCCTATTTAAGTTAATATACTTATTAATATAAATAAAGTGAAAGTAGTTGAAAGACTACTTATATACGGCTCTTTTAAGAAGTTTATTGTTGATGAGGTTTCGTGGGTGAAATGATAAATTATTTAATAAAAAAAAAGTTATAACGTAACCGATTTAAATTTTATCATAACGTAGTACAACTGAACTGATACTGATACTCTGATACTACTATTAAAAATAATTTATATTACACCGCAGAGACGTTTAAGATAATTTAACAGAAACGTTGAAAGTACCTAACGTGTGATACCAACGCCATCTTGCGATATAATCGCCGGGGGTCTATCGATAATATATATAATTAAATATAGAGACATCCGCTTTAGAAGTGCCGTACAAGGAACACAAACTAATAAAAAATTGCGTCACGTCGAGTGTCTAATAACGTCATCCATCTCCACGTTGCTAAGCTAATCAGTGCGTAGACGCGTGTCATCTGTGCCTCCGTGTGTGCTATCACCGCTCATCACAGCTCATCATCGCTCACCCACTCGCCGCAGGTTCCATGGGCGACAGCTACAAGGGGTCCAAGTCCATCGAGAGTCTCAACACGCATTCCAGAGGTGAGTGTGCTCCCGCGCACCAGATTGCGTATCAGTTCATCTAAAACTTCCGGGATCACATCAGCTGATTGTAGTGAATAGATCCGTTTAAAATAAGATTACAATCGATTCATATTGCTCATACACAACGAGTGTCACTTACAACAAACACATAAGTAAGTTACTCGACAGTGACTCGTTTCATCTTAGTCCTCTGGAGTAGCAATGAGTGGGTGTATACGTAATATATGATAAAGACGAACGACTCTCACCTGAGAACACACATTCATTATCACATGAACTGGTTGTCACGGTCGTCGATTCGAACCCACCGCCACGAGCGGGCGGTGTCCGGCTTGTTTGTTATAGAGATTGGAGGGGGTTGGGATAGGGGGGAGATATGACGTCTAGCCTTCGGGATATCATGTGAATAATGCTATGTACGAGTATACAAAAGTAAAACGTACGATACGCTTTAAGATCACACGCCCGCGCTAGGATTCCTTGTGTAGCGGGTGCCATGGACGTACACAGATATGACGTCACTAACACCCATGACTTGAGAACGAACATTTATCCGTCACATAAATGTCTGCCCCGGCCGGGAATCGAATCCGGGACCCCTCATTCAGCAGGCAGGGTCACTACCAACTGGGCTATGGTGTCGTCTAAGATAATTTCATTAGTTCAGAAGTTACAATTAGCTTCGATTAGTGGTTCACTATAGAATACGCATCTTTGCTGATAAGTAAAGAGCATCGCAGTGGGGTTATTGGCCAACCTATGTACCAGTAGTTGGTACCATTCGATGGCCTCTGCAACCTCTCAACGAATGGTGCCTGTCGACAGTGTGCTCCCTTAAACTCGCTCTTTTTCCCGTTACCGATCAGCTATCCAACTCATGACAGTATTTCGTCGAGGAACAAGCGCTTTGGAGTATATTGTATTTAACTTTGAATTTTTTAAATGTTCAGTCTTCATACATTGCAAGGAACCCAACGCGTGTAAATGTGTGTAGTTCTATTGCTTATAGTCGTGCCGGCGAGTGGTTTTCTGGAGTGACTAACATACGTGGGATGGGACATTGTGAATGGTTTGCGTATATCAAAAATTAAGTCATACAGTTAAAAGTTCACTTCTGTGTGAAGTTTGAAAGTTGGGTTTGGTTTTAATTTTTTATTAATTGTAAGATGCATCAACACACGTAATATTGTTAACGCGCCCAAGTGATGAACACGCCCAGGTGAGCGTGTTTCATGTTTAGCGGTTGTGTTAGGGCATCGGTCCAAGGGGGCCGTACATCGGTGATGCGACACCGTTCTCCTCTGAAGGTACTCCTTTAGAACCGCGTGAACCCTTCACGTTTATCTTTACGTGCGTATTATACATAATACGTATTAAGTTTAGGATATTAATTATTAGTAGCTGCTATGTTATACATTGATACTGTGTGTCGCAAACCCATCTGTTTGGTTTGGTAATTAAATATTTAACAGTTCATTAATTATATTATTTTTATCATCTCATAATGCTAATTATTCCTATGACTCCACCGTTTTTATGTCAGTTTTATATCGTCCTGTATATCAGATGTAAAATATTTTGTGTTTTAGATATCGTTACATTACAGACGTTGTTAATTTGAAACAATCATGGTAATAAAATGTTTAACTTTTCGGAGTTAGTATTATATATAAATTAACATCGTTAATCATTTAGGGGTTGTGGGCAGCTAATAATTTTTCAGCACAGTAAATAGGAGTAGAAATGTTAAAAGTTTCCTTATATTATAAATGGTTTTTACTTAACAGTGACATTTTAATCTTTTTTTTATTTTTAATGCCTCAATGTAATTTGAAGAAGTCGATGGAGTGTTTATCGTCTACACATACTCGTATACTGAATCGCATTTACCATCAGGCAGTAGCGTGTCGGACGTGTCGCTGGGCTCGCCCGACCTGCGGCGCGCGGTCTCCGGCAACCCCGCCGCCACCGCGCCGACCGCACCCGCCGACGACCTGAAACCCGCGCAGAAGGAAAGGTCGGTACGGACGCGCCACGCCGTAGCATGTTGCGACACGTGACACGGTCGTTACTGTCTTAACTGACGCTTGTTTGTGCGTGTTGATGTTATCAATTATATACACATGCTGAGTGTGTTACAAAGTAGTACCCGGCTACCTCGCGACAACCGCGAGCGTAATGTTTGATGACATCTACATAGACATGCGTAGTTTGCACCAGGGGTGTTATGGAGCTCTGTGACCTTAACTGAAACTATCGGATATTCGAAATAAAAATTTAACCCTAACCATAACCGAATCCGATAAAAAGTTTCGGAGAGAGACGGAGTCTAAATAAAGCACGTTATGACTAGTTTACGCCGACCGACCCAATACATTAGACGCGTCGTTCTCATTTTAGACAGTTTTTATTATTTATTTGTTTTTTTTTTTTGTGATGATAACACCACATAAAATCTAGAACCTAAGTACCTAGAACTTTGTAAATAAATTATATATTTTATCCATGTCGTAAATCATCTATTAGCCGTATCCAAAATTATCTGAAACATTCGTATAATCCCAAATAATTTCATATCCGTAACCGTAACCGAAACCTATAAAATATTATTCATATATTCGTATCCATATCCGAATTCCAAATTTCATACCCATTGTTTTTAATAACATAACGTAACATCACATCCCTAGTGTGTACAGACGGAGAATAATGCTAATTGAATGACTACGGTATTCGAAAAAGTGATAGCGAACAAACACAATGTACTAACACAAACGATAGTTTCGATTTTAATTAAATTTTAGCTACAAAACTCAACAGTGAACGATACCGTAGTGCGACGTGCGGTGCCTGAACGCGTGTGCGGGTGAGCTGAGCGTGCGAGGGTACTTCTGTTTGAGTCGAGTGCGTAATAGATCACTTACATTCGAGTTGACCTCGCTGCATGTCACGTCTAGTGTTAGGATGTAAAGTTGTTTGTGACAGCTGTAAGCGGCTGACATATAGATTGTAGAATATGTGAAGGAGTCTTGTTCGCTTTTCAAAAGTTACATCTGTAAGGTTCAAAATGGAACTCGAGCACCGAATTCCGTGCGATACATTATAACAGAACCCGATTTGTTCGTACAGTAAGAGCTTGGGTGAGATGCTGCGTCGCGGCAAGGCGGCGGCGCGGCGCGCCTCGTCGTTCACGTCGGTGGAGCAGTTCACGCGGCGGCAGTCCGGCACCGTGGACGTGTGGTGGCTGTACGACGACGGAGGTATCGCTCGATGGTCACTCGTCGTCATGCCGCCGTCATGTTTGCATGGCACATATTTTCAGGCAGTGTCCGAGGGTCTAGTACTAATTGGGAAAAATATAATGGCCAGAAACCTAAAAATTTGTTGTGACGCTCGGAGGCCTGCGACGTGGCTCTCCACAGAGTTCTCGAAGGTTCGCGACATCTACCAATCAACGTGAAGGATTAACGCTATATGTATTTTTTATAATGAAAATTGTTGGTCATATCCATACCATAGTAAAAGGAGTATAACGTCGAAAACTGGGCGTATCATTGTCATAGATACGATGATCTCACGCGAGGGTTTTAATTGATATGTACGATGGAAATATCCGTTAGGCTAACGACGCCGTCTAGAGTAAGAGTATAAGTTGAGTAAAAGCACCGAGGAGAGCATTTCCTTTTTGCCTAAGCCTGAGCAGTTAATTCGTAGCTAGGTATATAAAGTGCGCGGTGGGGGTGGGGTGGGGGAATGAAAGAGATTGCTAGGCGTTGCGTTGAGGTCAAACATGCGTATTCTGCTCTGCGGAATGCATACTCCGAATCGCGTCGCAGCAGGCGGTTTGATCAAGTGATATAATAAATGTCGGATTAATAACCTAGTAGCTGATTGTTGGATAAAGTCATTCATTCGTGCCTACGACTGACCGACTGGTAGAGGAGGGAATCTAAAATGCTTACAAGTCTTTACTTGATAATAATGATTTACTCTCGCGACCTGTCGCCGCGCGTTAATTATTCTCCTGAAGCAGAGCGTGGTAAGTCGGTGTGTTGCGCGGCAGTTTATCTAACGACATCTATATTGTATCGTATCGCGCGGTGGTGGCGGTGGCTGCAGGTCTGACACTGCTCCTGCCGTACATCCTGTCGACGCGGCGCGCGTGGGCGTCGTGCCCGCTGCGGGTGTTCACGCTGGCCAACAAGAACACCGAGCTGGAGATCGAGGAGAGGAAGTGAGTACCGGGGTTCAGTACGGTGCTGGTGGTGGTGGTGGCGGTGGTGCAGTCGCGAGCTAATCAATCATCGCATCGATCGCATCGCCCCTACGATCATTTAAAGCTTATCCTTTAGCGTTATCTATGATTATTGTGGTATCTACTGCAAATAACGTTGTTATACAGGCGGCATTGAGCAGGCCCACAGCTGTTGGAGTAGTCGACCACTATTTAAAAACTCGTACATGTGAAATCTTGGATGTATATTCCGAAGAAGTGATTTAATTTAACATTGAGGAGAAGAAACGACGTAACACTCCTCAGCACATCGTTTAAAACAACACATGGCAATAAGTAAGTATTCACCTGCTCGGAGCTGGTCGTAATGAAATAATATTTGCACGTCTTTAAAGACTGAGCATTATGGTCATAGTAAACAGACACTTTGACTTTGATTTTGAGTTTAACAATATTACATCGTCAACGGCCATCTGAAAGGACTGAAAACTATAATTAAAGTAATCAATTGGTATTGGTATATATATATATGCTGCTGATTTCGCGAAACGAGGAAACAGTATTCTTCAATTATAATAACAACAAAAATAATTCAGTGTACATAAAATAAACTTATAATCATTTCTCGAAGGGAGTAGAGTAACATCAAAAAAGTCGCGGGGAATTATTATCATAATAATATTAATAAAGATAATTGCACTGTACCAGCATGGCGTCCCTGCTGTCCAAGTTCCGGATAGACTACTCGGCGCTGAAGATGGTGTCGGACATCACGCGGCGGCCGCGCGACTCCACGCTCGCCTACTTCGACAAGCTCATCGCGCCCTTCCGCGTGCCCGACGACGCCGACGACAGCGGTCGGTTGCGGACACCCAACGCACACGTGTATCACGTGACACACACACTGGACAAAATAATTCAATTAAGAGTTTTTACATGGACGACCTCGTACCGACGTTAGACGTGATCTTGCCTGCCAAGTCAATAACCCTGGGGTTCGATTCCCGACAGGAGCAGATATTTTTGTGTCTGATAAATGTTATTTTCGGGTCTTGCATGTTTGGGCTTTTTACACAAGTAAAGTAGATGTTGATGCCGCGTGCAACACGACGAATTTTAGTTCGGGGGTGTGAGTGTGTGAACGTTTAACATTACCGTTTACACGAGTTCTCATGTGTGTGACAGTTGACCTTAGTTGTATATACGTGGGCTCGCGATTGCATTTTGATGTTCTTTGATAGCAAAAGGTCCAATAATTTTAACCATTCCAATTGGATTTCGAAACGAGGTAACATATATAAAAATACATTAAAATTTATTAAAATTGGACTAAAGTGCATTATCTATGATTTTCCATGATTATTGAAATTGGGTCAAAATGATACTACAAGACAATGCAAAAAGAAACAAAAATACATTATATTTTCAATTATGTAATTATAATCATATATCTTCAAAATTTCTTCTATTGAAAAAATATTTAAAACATGTATATCGCTTGCAGCGGGCATCACGGATGCGGACTTGTTGGCGGCGCGCGACCGCACGCACCGACACCTGCGGCTGCGCGAGCTGATCGCGGCGCAGTCGGCGGGCGCGCGGCTCGTGTGCGTCACGCTGCCGCTGCCGCGCCGCCGCGGGGTGGTGCCGCCGCCGCTCTACCTCGCGTGGCTCACCGCGCTCGCCACCGCCGCCGACCGCGTGCTGCTCGTGCGCGGGAACCACGCCGCCGTGCTCACCTTCTACTCGTAAACACGACGACGTTACTAATGTATGAACAAGTCGAGAGCGACGCGTGCCTTTATCATCTGTAACTAAGTAGCTCATGATTTGGCGGGAACGACTGTTACAAATAGTTCAGTACTGAGACTGTCACTTATGCGGTCGTCAAACCAGTTATTATATAAGCTATTAAATCTGGGACATTTGGAAACGAAGTTAGTTCCCATTTGTGCCACCGTTCGATCGTGCGATATATTTTATAAAATTACCCTATATTTATAATTACATGTTTTAAGTTTATAACTGTACGTTATCCGCCCCACCGGCGCTGGTTTCGCTCCGCTGTCACTTTGTTCATACAAATAAAGGACTTGAGTATTTGTCACATCCCCTCGTGAAACCGGCTCCCTGCGCCACGCCTACAGCATTTCTATAATCATCATATATCGGATGAAGTGTTAAAAGTTTATTTGTTACTAAATTTAGGATGGAATATTGTTCAAAAGTCCGTCAAGTATACATTTTGACAATTATAATAGAGTAAATTTTACAATTTTGAACGCTTCATGTGTTCGCGATATTAATTTATGATGCATATACTAATCCCAATCTATCAACTGACAATTTTACTATGTGGTCACTTGTAGCGCCATCATGCGGAATCTCAGGGAACTACATAATTACGCGATTAGCCGCAAAATGGCAAGAATTACATGGAGAGTGGCTCAGTGTATTTATAATATAAGAATTATCGCTACGAGTAGATTCAAAAAAATTTTCAGTGAAATCTCTACTTATTTAGTTTCGTTAGTGCACTTGCTGTGAAATATTTGTAGTTTTTTTTGTTTTAATTATGATCTTTTTTAAATGGAATGTTTACGTAAACAAACGATTTATTAGGTGATGAATACATATCTAACAATCGAAGAAAAAACATATGAAACTAAGAGAAATTATGAATATTAAATGTGTTTTTGAGTTAAGTCTGTATGTGACAACTCGACTTGCGCTATTCATGCTTTTACAACATAGATCTGCAAGTCGACGCATGTTTCTATGATGACCAAAACCAGTGACAAAGATCGTCTACGATCCCTCAATATCTTTTCGATTGATTAGTAAAATGTAATATTTATAAAACTCTTGATTAAACGAGTTATAATTGTGAATAACACTACTTGTGATCACTTCTTCATTTTATATCACTAACTACCAGACCAGACTTACTAAAGCATACTAAGAGTGCTTATTTTTAATGATAGTAAAGTACAATTTCCAATTAGAATTACTTTCGGACGCCCACTTAACCCTTATGAGGATGGCATGTACACCGTATTACAGGACCTAAACTCTGTCTTGGAGTTCACACGTGGTCATCATTCAGTGTGGACATATCGTTGGGCTTCTGACGTCTGAACACTGCAGTGACTCCAGTCTCGAGATTGTTGTCTGTGCGGTCTATACCCGTGTTGTTTAAATTGATAATGAATCTGTATATGTCTCATCTTCTATATTGAAGTTATGAATCTATAATGGATTTCAATAAATTGTAAGTTCGTGTCAAACAGCGGCCGACATTAACATTTGGTCTTTGAAATTACTAAAAAATGTTTCGGCCTTTAACTTTCATGGTCACGTGATATGCGATGACGATTATTTAATGCATTACCGGTGTTGAGTGGGGTTTCAGATTTCGTCGTCAAAAGGGGTTAGTGAAGGTCGATTTAAATTAAACAAAAAAATATTTGAATATTTTTTGATAATCAGATTCAATCAAGGAGATTTTAGTCTCAAATGTAGGTATTTACTCGCTGGGGTGAAGTTCGCTAGCGTTTGTATTTTTTATTGTAATAATAACAACGAATTTCCGTAAAGTAACGCCTGATACTATCAATTAAATAAATAATGTCATATTCACGAAATGAATTTTAATAATTTAACATTTCAGAATAATTCATTGCAATAGCAAAGTATTATTTAAAATACCTGTTCCTAGTTAGTTACCTTAATTGTGTTACCTGTTACAATGAACATAATAATAATATATAAACATTAGTGTAATATGCGGCTGCTAAACAGTAAGCTCTATATATGTATATCCTGTGAGTACAAATTTTGTGTTAAAAACAATGTTTAATTATTACTATTTAATTAAGTGCTAACATTAGCTTCTGACGTTCGATGTTCCAGTGTTAAATATAATTTATTGTATTTTTTTTATAAATGATAGCGAAATAAAGGTTCATCTTTCTACTGAAATTCACGGTTTCGTAATTAATTTTCAGTCTACAGTTTGGAATGGATCTTCCTTACAAATAAAAATTATAAAGAGGCTTGGAGGACTCCACCACGCTGCCCCAGCACACGCTGGTCGAATTAGGTTTATACTCCTCCTACAACAATTGATTGTTACTTGGCTGCCGTAAAAACGTAATTTATATAATTGTGATGAATGAATAATTAATAATTATATCGTAGTACATGTTGAACGTTTTATGTACATTTGATAGTTGACTCGATGTATCTAAAAGTGCCTACTGTTTTGTGAACTGATATGTATTTTTGTATTTTAATGTATTTCATGTACATGCATTTTAATGTGTACATTTTGGATTAGTATATATGCAATTACTTTTGTACGAGTTCCAAATGGTTCGTTCACGATTGGGAGACAACTTGTTCATAAGTAGATGTATGCGACTTGCATTTTACACCGTAATATTTTTTGTAATTGAATTGTGAAATTTTGCCATTTAACAGCTGTTTTTTTCATTATTAATATTTATATTTGCTGGTTACATGTAAAATTAACGACCACACGCTTTTTTCTATCAATTTAAAATATTATATTGTTTCATTATTGTATGGGAATGTACTATTGTAATGTTTGAATCATAACAAGATCGAAACTATTAAACGTTAAAATTTCGTAAAAAAATACGGTGTATCGGTTGTTTTCGGAAGAAGCACACAAACCTACACTAATATTTGTGATCATCATTGCAAATGATTGCATTAAAGCGTAGCCACGTGATAACATTAGAACTTGTTATTGAAATACCAGAGATTGTCCGAGATTTTGAAATGCTAAATAAGTGTACTCAAGCTTTAACAAAATGAGATGAATCTCGCTGATATGATACCTGCCTGAAATTATAATTTAATTCACAAATTAACTTGTAAGTTGATCCCTTCAGTCCGCTTTGTGAAGTCCTGAGACGTACCAGTAGAGCGGTCGTCGCGACAGTTCCGTTACGACATCAGTGACAGGTATACTAACGTATTGTTTTGAATGCTTACTTTTATACGTCGTCGACATTTGCGTCTGTATTTGCGCCTGCGCCACCCGGGCGGTACATTGTACTTATACGATCAACAGCTTTTGCTTTACGGCACTTACCATATGGTAAAGTCGTTTATTGATGAGAACTGTACGTTCCACACGGGAAGGTGATCAAGGGATGCCCGTGGTCATGATAGACCGAGATTGTGTTCCGATGCCCTTTGCTCGATGCTTTCACTTCACGTAAATTGTATTTTGATTTCATGTTCTTCGTTAACATTACCATTCGCGGTATACGTAGGTACGCCAGTTGCCCAAGTGGGCGCGGCGACGACGCGATACGTTTGCTTAACGGATACACGTTATTTGGATTTATTCGGAGGTTAATTGTGAATTCTATGAAATCAGATCTGAAATAACTCAGTCAAATTAAATTAACACTATTTCGTATTTCACGGTTTGTGTTGACATAGGTTATATATTTTTGTGTTGATTTTAGAGAATTATACAATTTTAATGTTTGTGGAATTTCTTATAATATATATATATATTTGTAAATTATTGTGAACCAGAATTTCTAGAAATTTTTGCATGTGTTTGTATGTTTGAAACTTTTTCACTAAAATTAATTTTTAAGTTAGTTTAATTTACTTATTTAAATTTATTTACGATTTAGCGTAGTTTAGTCAATTTTTTTTGTTAAATTCCTCAAGAACTAACATATAAATATGTAATTTATTTATTCGGGTGAAAAATGTTGTAAGCATAATAGTTCGGTTCATAGATTTTTCACAAGATTGTTTACAAATTTTGGCAGCTTATCAATCGATATGGATCAACGATAACGTCATTCAATGGTAAAGTGTTGTTCAAGAAGAAATTAAGAGACAATGGATTCATTAAAAAGCTAGTGGATTCATAGTTATCCACGATGTTGTTGGAAGTCGACAATACGAACGTCACATTCGGGTTGGATCGTTACGACCCTAGGACGTTGTTCTACTGAATCGATGTTGGTACGTCACTAACTCGAACATTGTCAAGTAACCAAAAAATATTATAAGCGATATTAATGACCTACGGCTACTATAATGATTCGTATTCGATTGTAAAGTCAGAAGCGCCCTGTTGCCGATTGTGAATTAACGTAACTTATTGCTTATTGAATGCTGAAATTTTGTTCAACATTTTTTCACACACGAAGAGAAATTTGAATAAGTTAATTTGAATGATTTGTGGAATTTCTTGGAAAACAGACAAATGAGTTTCGGTACTCGGAATCGTAGCTTACTATGCGTGAAAAATATTTCTTGACGATGAATAGAGTTTTCCTTTCCGAAGTCTTTCCGAACGTTCCCTATCTTATTGGTTTAGTAACAAATGTTTCTTCGTGTGTAGTCGTCCAAGTGACATTGTATTACCGAATAAAGGAATTGAAGTTTATAACAATGACGCATTTGCTTTATTTCCCGTAGTTATTTTTAGTTCCGAGTATTTTTTGTCTTCGCGATAAGAAGACTGGCACTTAGTTAGCACTGGCACTAGATTACCGGAAGAGGAAATAAGGTTTGTATCTGTAATATTATTTTTGATACGAAAGTAACAAACTGAAGTGGTTTTCTGACCGCTGCAGTCCAGCAACATTTTTTTATGTCAATGGCATTGAGCAGATGCGTCACCAGAAGGGACGTGGTCACAGTGCCTGGTCCGAGAGTGGAGGGAGAGTCGTACGAGACACATAGAGGCAACCCGTATAACATTGGACAATTTATAAAAATAAATTTAACTTCCTGTTTAAATCGTTAAATGCTTTCTCATAAGTTTTTTGGTCAATAATGTCAAAAATTTAAGTGTCAATAATATGAATTAATTAATTTGACACCTCCAAGGTTTTGTCTGTCACTACCTTCTGGTCACCAACGCGTTATGGGTCAATGGGCGTTATGGAACTGGCTCTCCGTCACTATAATCAAGACACCTTAAAAACATTTCACGGTCGGTTGTAGAAAGAGGATGGCTAAGATACGCGGATGTTCGAACACAAAATGTTTAAGTTGATTCTAATTTACTTCAACTTTAAATACACTTAGCGTAAGAGTAGTTTACTCTACTTCACACCCACGCTCCACTTGGTGTTCCAGTCACTGTCTGACTAGAATTAGGGTGGAATATTACGATCTTGATATTTAAATAGTATGTTCAATGATTGTACGGGCAGAACCTAAGCCCGCTGAGGAGACTGACGAAGAACCTGGATGCTGCTGCTGATGTTTCTACAGCCAAAATCACTACGTTCCGCGCGTCTTCGTCTAACTGCATTTGTGTGGCGTTAATATTGACTGAGACACGCAAATATTGCATTTTTATAGCGTAAGCGGCATTGACAAATAATTGTCAGTACCTACGGAGCGTGTCCTATGCTATTATTCGTTTTCTAAACCGCGATCGGTTTAACGCAATTATCTCGAGGCGAGTGGCGGGATCGCGGTCAGTACTCAGTCGCCAGCTCGCCAGTCGATTCTCGATCGTTGACGTAGCCGCGTGCCGGTGTGCAGAGAGCCTTACTGTTCCCGCGCAGACGTCCTAAATACGAAAAAGTGGTAGAACAACTTTGTGATCCTTAGTAGTTTACTAGTGTTTCTGTGAGCGTGTTATAACTATTTGCCGGGATCCAAGTCGGACACGAGGTTTGAGGTAAACAGAGATCTTGTAATTTTAATTTTAAACACGTTTTTAATTTTATGGAGGTCGCAACGCAGATGCTGTACAGTTGTTTGTAAACATTGC
Source organism: Agathymus mariae mariae (assembly GCA_018251895.1). NCBI lineage: Eukaryota > Metazoa > Arthropoda > Insecta > Lepidoptera > Hesperiidae > Agathymus > Agathymus mariae. Next base: position 19,786 of record DWPT01001078.1, read on the forward strand.
TTTGACCGGGAGAATATATTATGAGCGGATTTCGCATTGGACTTACCGAAGTTACATTTCGAGCAATTGTTCATTTAGCTTTATTAAATAATAATCATATTAAAAATGCGAGTTAAAAAATATATATATTCACCCGGTAGGTACTTGAAAAGATAATATGTAGTTTAGAAGTTGTAGTTAGCACAACGAGAATTATTCATTGAAATTATTTAAATTGAAATTATACTTGTGCCGTCTCATTATAAAAAAAGATT
>DWPT01001079.1:0-20037 GCA_018251895.1 Agathymus mariae mariae
GTCTTGCTGATGTCCATGGGCGACGATGCCCACTTACCATCAGGTGGCTCGTCTGCTCGTTTGTCGGCTATTACCATAAAAAAAAAGTGAAATGAAATGAAATGTAATGGAATAATATTTATTCGAAGTTTGTTTTTACAAAAACCTTTCGATTGTCAAACTACGCCACCGCTTCAACAAATCCCTACCGTGGGAGGTCCCGCAAGAAGAAGCGGCAAGAAACTTCCGAGGAGTTTTTTTTTCCTACTCACAGTTACAGAACGCACTTTACACAAGCAGTTACACAAGCAGTATTATCCTGAAAGTTTGTAATAACCTTACCGCATAAGAACGTCTTTGACGTGACTTTTAAATTAACAATATGGCATTTCTGTCAATTGTAATGGAATTTTATTATAAATATTCACACATCTACCCATGAAAGAGTCACCAGTTTTGCTTACTCTGACATGATGATCTCTAGCGATTTTTAACTCGAATCGAAATGTCAATATGGATTTTTTATACAAAAACCTCAACACAGTTAATTTGTAAACTTATTTAATATTCAAAATCTCAACTTTTCTATGTCAATAACCAATGAATCACCACCGATTATGGAGGTCTCCAAGATCAAAGTCAACACTGACCCTTTGCCGACCAAGACGAGAACGAAGAACTCGTTCATTGATTGATTGATTGAGATCGAAACACGATAAGCGTCTCAATTATGTATAATCTATAAATTGTTCATGACTAGGATATTAAGTAACTAACTGTTTGCATACCGGAGTTCTTATTATACATTTGATGTAATTATATCATGACCATTTTTAACTACGTAGGTATGCTACATACACAAATTTGTAACTCAAAAATGTATAATTAACTCACTTTTGTCTATCTACGTCTTTGATTGTCTATGCTTAAATAAAATAAATTATCTATTACAGATATAATTAGATGTCGAAACGCTGAGATTATTCTGACTATAGTAGTCCTCTACCATAACCTCATCAAGATATTTAAAAAAGATAACAAGATGTTGAACACACGTTCAACACGTTGAACTAAAATAAATATTGATATATCACGCCAAATAAATAAATAAAATTTTATTAACTTTTAAAAATTTTAAAAATGTCTGAAAATCCGAAGCGTACTATATAAAATGATGTAGTAGAGACAATAGTTCCATCTGGTGTACCTATCACAAATTGTTTGAGTTTTCGGATCGCAAGCGGCGCGACGTGATCGGCGGTGCCAATATCGCAATCCAATCAACGTAGCGTGATTGACGGTCGCATGCCGAAAACAGCATGTGCAGCCAAATAAATACATAATAACTATATAATCTGTTGTTAAAACTCATAGAGCATCAAAATTCGTTTAAATCCATGTCGATATAGCAATTTAGAAATAGAACAGTGTTTGTATACAAGTAATAAAAAAATCAACAGTTTATTAAAACTGAAGATTACGCCTTTAACTCAACACTATTCAAAAGCAGTAAGGAATACTTAAAAATTAAAATATAGTCATAAGCGTCGTTCCAAGTGCTAAATGTAAATTAATCTAGTGGCAGTATACTTGTGTCCTTTATTGCCTTAGAATGACATAGAGGGCAGCACTAACCGATGTTGCGAAAGTAAATTGTATGGTATTTACTCATTTTGATCATATCACTATATTATATTGCATTAATAGGTGAAGGTGGATCCCTGGATGTAAGGTACAAAAGAAACATTCCATTTCAGACCTCAGTAAATACTTGTAACCGACCTTAGAAAGAAATACATATATTAAAATTGATTAAGTTAAAGCTGTTTCTCACCAAATGAACTGCACGCTCACTTACTACTTGTATTCTCATAAAAAATATGCTTATCAAAATCCATTACTACCGCACATTTCTTTGCGCTTTTCTAAGGATTAATGCGGGCTCCCTTACTCTAAGACCCGGAGCCCGACAGTGCGCTTCACTTAATTTCTTGTAGTTAACTAAATGATTGTCCAATAATACGGTACAGAAACTTTCTTACTCAGGAACAGTGAGAAGTGGAACGCATTTTCCCGGGTATGTTAAGCTCGCAGAGTTCAAAAGCCAATAAGATTAACTCTCGAAAATTGTTCGAACTTGATTTGATTTCCGATTTGATGTCGCTTTTAACTCCTATTTAATTTAAGCTATCACTCGAACCAAGAAGTAAATCCAAATAAATTAATCAGCATCGTTTTACGTTAAAGTGTTAAGGGTGTAAAGTTGATTTATAATTATTTTCAATAACAAGTAAATATTTTAACAAAAAAAAAAACAGACGAATTAGAAGGAGGTGAATTTCACGGTTTCCTCTGCTATTTTTCATAGATAATTCCATAAGATATTTTTTTTTTCAAATTTAAGTAGACGCTCAATTAATGAATTTTCCAAATCGAGTAGTAAATGGCGGAGTTATGATGTTTTGACAAAAAAAAACACAAATCGAGAACCTTCTCCTTTTTTGAAGTTGGTTAACAGAAAATAAATAAATATATTGTTATATTTTCATTATAATAGATTATATAAATTTCATCGAATTTAGTAAATTGGCACAAATGTCACTACGACCATAAATAAACCTTCACACACTCACACCCCCGCATTAAGTTTCCTATGTTGGAAAGTTGATCAACAAAACCATTTCTTTTCATTTTTGAAACCTCACTATTTTACTTGAAGCACCGCGTGATAGTATAATTCCTTTATTGTCGAGACTAACAATTGGAATGAATTCGTTTCAAAATCGATTGTACTCACAACTCAATGTTATCGGGAATAATCCCCCTGGTTTCGTATTCTGCTCGTACCGACTTATAACTAAATAATACTGCTGGAATATAACGAACTATCAATTAAACCCGTGTTTGCACACGAAACGAAATTATGCGCTTTTTAAAATGCTGCACCAGGAACAGTACTAGTTAAATTATGATTAGCGTAGCCCAGGAAGTGAAGTCTTTTATTTTTCCGTTTCGCTACATTCCATTTAAACTGGCGTATTAACAAAATCCCGACGATATTTTTCTTATTAGTCACCGAAAACAGAAAATATTGTTGTTCTGCTAAAGTGTTCTATTCCATTTTCGACATAGACAAATGTAAAATACAAAACAAAAAAAAACATTTATAGTGAAAAAATAAAATGTGTATGAAAAATTTGACTGCAACAACATATTAATGTGTTTCATATCAAACAAAAAATCTACTACTTTCATTCAAAACTAATGAATTGGCATCGTATATATTTTTATAAAAAAACCAAAACAGTCAACCGAGTGTATTTAAAATTTAGATCTTAATGAAACAAGTAACATAAAATATCCATCTATTGCCTATTTAAGTAATGAACAGTAATTTAGTGCGGAAGCCCTATTTCCAATAAAGATCGAACGGCAGAGTTGGCGGCAACGGGAATCTTGAGCAGTCGGAACAAGTTGGAGTAGTCAGCACTGGTAATATCGGCAACTTCGACCGCAGCTGGCATGCCCGACGATGTCTCAATAATCTTGAAGATGCCCCAATCGACTCTTCCTCCGCCACAAGTGTGACTAACTGATTAATTCTGCGACTCGTACGTGACTGCCCGTCCACAGAGATTATTGTTTTTCCCACATTTGCCCCAGCTTGTTCGTTTATTGAACAATATTTGGATTATTGTACTTATCCGTTGTCAAAGGACGATCGTTCCGGGTGAAAGAGTTTGTTTTTGGAATGTAATTGCCACGATTTTATTGTTGTTCGCGGGCTAAGTGTAAAATATTAGTATTAAAAAGATTTACAGTGATGTAATGTGGACTACAGATAAATTAATTAACTAGAGCGGTTCACAGTTACGGGCTGCGCGTGCGCAAACTCTGCGCACAATGATTTACTGTAGCATTAGTGGAGATGCTATGTGTCGCTCCAATTAAATTTCTTAAGTAGAAAATATGATTTATTGGATAGCTCGATTATTACTTAAGAATATAATTAATTTATGATATGTATACATAAACTCTTTCTAATTTCTTACATATTTAAATCCCTCTTTATAGTAAACCTAAAATCTGAATTATATTTCGCGGACCTAATGCTTGAATGCATTCAACTCTGATCATTAATGCTATGAAAAAACGAATACTTATCGTTTCCTATGCGTCTGTCTGTCAAAACCTGTTTTCCTTGGATATACTGGAGGAAATGTTAAAGTTTAGTTCATATAAAGGTCACACAATTATATCTTAAGTAAACAAATGATCTGGGACATATGTTTTGAAATGAAAATTTGAAAAACAAAATAACAAACTTTATTGACTGTGGTAAGTAATGTAACATAAGACTTGATAGTAGTAATCAAATCATATCTCTTATATCGTGTCTTCCATATATTAAAAAATATGTATTAAACATATGGAAGACAATAAACAAAAATTAAGGCTAATATCTCCGATACCCTTACCCCGGGCACACATACCCGTCTTAGGACTTGGCAAACACGCACTATCAAGTGACTCTTTGGTTATTAGACGAGTTTGAAGATAAAACTTGAAAAAGCCTTATTTAAATTTCATTAAATCTTATCAATGTCAAATTTAATGTATGCAATATTATAACAGTAGTAAAAATATTTTAGCTCCTTTTGCACAGGTCTGTGCGAAAACTCCACAAGACTTACGTTACGAAGTTCAGCTGCGGCCTGCTACAAAATGCAAATCGAGCATTATCACGAAACCAGAAGTTACGATTGAAGTTCGCGAAGATTGCATCTTTACGATTCGCTATAGCAACAATAAACTGTGTACGATAAAGGCTATGTATATTAACTCATGGAATTTAATATAGCTGTTTCATATTAAGCAACTCGTGTATTATACAAGGTACGTGTATATACAACAGGCTTATGTCATCCATATATGTTATTTCACATTTTTGTTGTGCAATGGAAAATATTGTGTTATAATATATTGAATATCTCAATAAAGCATAATTTCAACATCTGTTATAAAAATTCTAAATCGGCATATATAGAATACTTTCTATGACAGTCAGCAAACGAGCTGACGGACAACATGTTAAATGTTCACCGCATGTGCAACACACACCATGGATGCTATCGATGTGTTGAGCCCGCTTGTTCATATATTTGCAACGACCCGCCCCGGCTTGGCACTGGCGCAATTTATTAATAAATATTAGGAGAATTGCACTTAACAAAAAACATATTAAAAAAGAAATGTTAATTTTATAATATATCGTTATCTAAAGTAGAAATGCGTATTTTTAAAGCATTTAATGGCGAGGTGGTCTCGTACAATCACAGTGAAGAATTGGAAGTACTTTCATAAGAAATTAGTAACATTTTTATATATTAGTAGGATTCTTAATGTAACATTTTCAGTCGTAACGTGTAGGTGTTATCCACTTTTTTCCATTTATTTACATTCTTGTTTCAATTAGCTGTAATAACCATTTAATCAAAGCTATGAATAGATATATGCTCTCCCAGCCATTTAGAAATCTAATTTCTAATTTCGTTTATGTTATAATAATTTCGGATAATTTTGTTGTTGTTTTGTATAATTTATATGTTATAGTTAATATCTGTTTATGTTAGACATTCGCTATGACCCGTAGAAGTGAGTGGACATACTCGTTTATGAATCACGGATCTACCGTATCACCTTGCCCTGTGACGCCTGCCAGGAATGGATACCGGATTCTATTACCGATCAAACATTTCATTCCAGAAATTCCTTAGGTAGTTTGCAGTGTCATAATAAATACATGCAATTATTTATCTGTGTCATATTACGGCATCTATTTAACATGACCTACACCCAAATATCGAATGGCTGAGATTTATTTTCGCAAAAACATTATGTAACATGACTAATGATAAAATGCACTTAAAAATTTCGTAATTGATGCGAGCGGAGCGAGCCGGGAATTTCGCCAACGCATCACACGATATTTTTGTACAATTTCAGTGTCTTCAATGCGTGGATGCGCGGGAGCTTTTATAGTATTTTAGTATATGACGCAGCTTATGTTGTAATTGGAGGATTACAATACGACGACAACTTTGTATTTTATAATGACCAGAGCCTACCCTGCTTGACAGTACGTAATCTAATTATTAGAATAGTTATTTTAGTTGTTCTGTTCGATTGTAAATTTATTGCTACCTACCATATTTTCATACCATCTGTAACTTAATGGATACAAAGGTTTATTTACATGATTATCTATATAATTATAATAGAAATCGCATCAGAATATACTGTTTCGTTCAAAAAATAATATGTATAATTAGAGAAAATAGAAATAGTGATTTATTTTATATTATTTTTAGATTAAAGATATTATTGTAATAAATGCCCTCTGGGATACTGAATGTAAACTATTCTCATCTTCAGAATACAGCTTGTGTTATCATACTAACATATGAAATCTAACCGCTTGCACTTGTTTGGAGGCAATACATCGAAATAAATGTTTCTTTAATGAATAATCCCCTCATAAACATATTTCAACATTTATCATTTATGAAGATAAATGCCATATATATGTTGATATAGCAACTCGGAATTTTGTTACATGTTTGGACCAGAGCAAGTTAATTGTTTTTCAACCTGCTTAGTTATGTAGATCCATTATACTGAAAATCCATCATGGCCTCAATGTCTTGTTCGAATCTTCTCTGACGACAATAGTCCCTCACGTTAGTGTAGTACGAATAAACTTCAAAAACTTATTAGAACATTCTCTAGTACTCTCAGATACGCAGGTTTAAATTTTTATACGTACCTACTTAAATTTCAAAATTCGACATGTTATGGCAAAGAAGAAGAATATTAACAGCTATTTAACTAATACACGCAATATACCAAATATATATATATAAAAACCCTCTTACATATCACAAAATCTATATACCTAACAAAAAGTAAATTGCAACATCTAGGCATGATCATTACTTGAGAACGGCCGACCGACGTAACTGACTTGTTTGCTGTGTTCGTAATTTTCGTAACACGGCTTGAAAAAAATATATTATTTTAATCCAACAGTAAAGTCGGAAAGGTTTAGTTTAACCGCTCTGTCCAATAAAAAAATCGGTTAGATAAAACCCTTATCCATAAAAGCCGATGAAATAGAAGCCGTAATATGACACAGATAAATAATTTCATGAATTTATCATGATATTGCAGTCTACCCAAGGAATCTCTGGATTAAGTGTGAGTATAAACAGATATTAACTATAACATATAAATTATACAAAACAACAACAAAATTATCCGAAATTATTATAACATAAACGAAATTAGAAATTAGATTTCTAAATGGCTGGGAGAGCATATATATCTATTCATAGCTTTGATTAAATGATTTTTACAGCTAATTGAAACAAGAATGTAAATAAATTGAAAAAAGTGGATAACACCTACACGTTACGACTGAAAATGTTACATTAAGAATCCTACTAATATATAAAAATGTTCCTAATTTCTTATGAAACTACCTCCAGCTCTTCAATATAATTGTACGAGACCACCGCGCCACTATACCCTCTAAAAATACGTAATTTAATCCAAGAATTTCGGAGAAATCGCTGACCATATATCTGAAATAGAAAAAAACATTAACCATATAAACTCTTTCATTCTGAAGTCGAGTAAAGAGACCTGACTTTAAAGTTAAAGTAATTAACAATTACTCAGTTATATACTCTAGCATAATGAAGATAATTTGCTAGTGTACAGAGACGCAGCGGGCGAGTTGTCTTGGACTAATTGAATTTCAGAACATCGAGAAATAACTACGAGTGCCGCGGCTGTTGAGCAACTCTTTCTCTGAATCAAGAACTCGCTTCAAGTTTGATTACGATTTTAATTAGGAAATTGGTACATTTCGTGACAGTACCAATTAAATCAGGACCACTGCAATTATAATGTCTCCCATGAACAAGCTTTTAAATTACAATCACCATCATCTGACCCATTGCTGAGCTCGGATATTTGCACACACAATGTGAGGAATAATTGCCAGAGTAGATTAGTGCGAATTAGCAGATTTCTTAGACCTTTCAGAGCATATAGATAATTCTCAAATTTTAATGTTTCCATAATAATTAATTATATGGAAAGAAAAAAATGATATAAATAAATAATTTGATTCAATTAAATTTATTCAATTATAAAATTATATCCGTCCATAAACTTTCTGAGATCCTAGACGGGTAATTTTCATTATTCCGTCTGATCCTGGGTCCCTGAATTACTACTAACCTGCAGTTTACTTCGGATCAAAATATTATGTACTTTCTTTGTTACCTTCTTCTCATTTCTTGGCTGACAACGCATCAGTGAACCTTTGGTCTTGCTGATATTTATGGGCGACGATGACCACCAAAATCATGACCAAAAAAAAATACATTGACAGAATAAGACCTGAGGTATTTTAAGGTGTCAACTAACTAGGCACAACTGCGCTTCAATCTCAGAAACTACCTTCATATATATTGTTGGATCGCGGAAAAATATAAAAACAAATTATCTACATAACAATTTACGCAAGCCAGCTTTTTCACCGTGATGCCAAATGTAACACATGGTACGAAAGGCTACAGGGCCCTAAAAAGATTTTCGAACAGCCAGCCCAAATCACATAATAGATAGAACTAAATTAAGAAAAAGTAAATTCGTAAATAAATACCATTTCTTTGGGATTTTAAGCGGACGATCTTTTCAACCAATTCGAATTCTTCCAAATATAATAGATCTTTGCAAAATTATTGAAAAAGGAAGCATATTTTACAAGAACGGATGTATGATAGCATAGCATATGATCCGCGTCCAGAATAGAACAGTAGCAATAAAGACAGAAAGCAATCGCTCCATTCTCACCGTTCCTTGTTCACGATGAACGGGTGCAATTTCCCGAGTTCCGTATCGTGGGCGTCGTATAAAAATTGCTTTTCTGAACGTGAAAATATAGAAAAAAAAATCTCCCGCCATGCAAATTTTTTTAAAGTTATTCGGAGGCGTGCGTTTGTATTTCTCGGGTGAGGGTAAGAGGGTAAAGAAGGCGTACAATTGTCGTCGCGTGGAATTCCTTTATTTTGTTAGAGGGATATTGCGCGTCGGGTGCAGACGCGCAGCCGGTTCCGATAGGTTTCGTTGTTTACCGGCTATACGGCTGTACGCCCGCATTTAAACTCGATGCACCGTCACCGAGACGGACTCTGATTACAAAACCCATCGAATTAACTTCCCGCTATCTTTAATTCAATCGAACCGTCTATTGACATCAACTCGGACTTGATCAGATATCGTGTGTAAATATAATTTTGCGCGAGGCCATTCGACATCGGGTCAAGGCTGAACTTGGTCGTAAATGTAAATAAATATAAACCAGGGAGACTTTATGCTATTGGCCGACGTTTCGTAGACCGAAAACAAATTATTGTGACAATAACTGTTTCATTTATGTTTCAATATGTTGAAACTACTTATTTCGTGATTTATGAATAACAAAACTAAATTTGGTTATTAATATAACATGACTCAGTGAGTGGAATTCTCATAGTAATGTCTAGATCGTAACCCACCACACTGTTCTAATTGCAGAGTAATAAAGATTAAAAGCCAATTGAATAGTCGTATAATCTTAGCATGTCCGTGAAGGTCTTATAAATCCAACAACGAAAACCGACTCTTGCGGAAATAACAACGTCCTCATGAAATTTTTACACTACTAGCAAAAACTAATTATACTAATGATTCCAGCATATGCATCGTATATTATAGTAGTTACAAAAGTAGCCTTCGAAGCTATAATATTATGTGATAATTCAACGGCATATCAGGGAATAATTATTCGAAGTGTTGTGCAAAAATTGCTCAATTACATATATAATGTTGTAATAAAAGGATATTACCGCTCATAGAAATATAGAGAATACAACTATACAATCAATGTTTGTGGCAAACAATATTCTGATACTACACGAAAAAATTACTAAAGAAATAATTTTTTTATGTGTACAGCCGACATACGAGGAAACGAGCCGCCTGATGGCAAGTGGTCGCCAAAGTGTTACTGACCCAAAAGAAAGCGGGGTTTATTAAACGCCCTCTCTCCGACACTGCATCCGAAATAAGTGTGAAACTGTGTTTTTAACCAATTACTAATTACAAGTATACACCATTTCATCTGAAAGTTTATCTGTAAAGTAAATAAGCTATCTATAAAATCTTATTTTCAGGTTACGTCCCCTTCTTGTGCCGAGAGATAATTTGCGAACAGGTAAGTCGTAAGCTAAAGTATCCAGTCGTAACAATTTTTTGGCGGGACTTTCCCAAACTGCGCTTGAATATGAGCTTGACTATCTCGACCCACAACTACACAAAAATTGTGGGTTCTTCCATACGTATATTAAAAATAATATTTAAAGAATTTTATCCATCGAATTTAAAAAAAAAGATTTTTGTACTGGAGTAAATATTAAGTAAAAAATATTATGGTCGATGAATGTTCAAATTTCTGAAGGCGAAATCACATATACAATAATAAAATCAACTATTAAAAGGTCTACAATTACAAAGGATTACAATATGTTGAATACATTACAGTTTTATTAAGCGAAGTCCTGCCGACCTGAGCTTCGCTTACGTATTCAAGAAGTTATATGACTTGTGCCGATTGCAAAAGATCAACAAAATTAAACAATATTTAGCGTGATTTCAAGTTCGCTAAATAAAAGATTATGATAAAATGTATGTTTTTATGTTTAAGAGGGTACATCAAGTTATCCGTTTCACTTGTTAAAATGTATCGATCCCTTTAAACGATTAAAGAGCTTTCCGCTCTTGGATTTCCCACTAACCCTTCCACGTATCAGGACTGAAACAACATGGCGGAGTACACTCCAGTCTTTTTCAACTATGGGCAGACAGCTACACGAGATCTGCAAAGGAACTTTAGCGAGTTGAAGTAAAATAATCGAGATTAATAATTTTGATAAAATTGGAATAAAAAAATATTATTAGATTTTAGCCATCCTGATTTCATCTCCTAAGTGAATTGTCAGCCTTAGCTAAACTTCAATCTGTATTCACAAGCATGTCAAGAGATCTTCCCAACAATTGCTTCTCCATAGTTTTGCCATTTGGTAGTAGCATTGGCAAAGGTGAAAGCATTCAAAGATTAAATCACACTGTAATTACATTTTATATTTTACCTATAGTTTTAATAGAGTAGGATACGAAAATACATTTTACAATGTTTTTGAGGTTTGCATTTGAGATGTCAAATTTAATATACCTACAGTTTTTATTTTCGGAAATACTATGAGTTTCCAAAAACCTCATATTTTTCTTCTGTATGTCCGTAACGATAGTAAGCGATAATCACCAAGTAGATCAAAACTGGTACTTGCTATATTTATAAACTGCATTCTGAGTCAGCGTCAACAACATTAAAGTTAGTCTGGATGTTATATTTACAGAACAATAAACTAACTTAAAACAATGTTTGAGGTAGTATTCGCAATTATCGCAATAAATAAATATGTTACAAATTTAAAAAATTAAAACCCACACCTAAAAAAATAAAAAATTAAAATAAACTTGCAGAGACTGATAAGGATTAACTTCACTATTTTGCTGTACGTACGTTGTGTCTACGATTTTATTTGTTGAGAAGCAAGGGCGGTTGTTTGTAACTCATAAATCTTATAATCAGTTAGTGTACCGTGACTGAGTTAGTCGTGTATGCTCGTGAAAACATCACATAACCACAAGGTTGTTTTTATCTTTGTCTATGCTGCGCAAAATTATATACCTAATGTACTTTATGTACACATATAACAATGAAAGTTAAGTGTCTTGAACGTCGATCCGCTTATGAAAACTGGATTCAAGTCACAAAATTATGCAATCTCGAATTAATTTTACACCCAGTAGATCAGTATCATAATCAGCACGGACCACGATCAATGTTGCCCTAACTAATTATAGTTGACCCGTTCGTTCATTATTTTAATGTCAATAATAATGATAAGATTTTACCGACACGACGTTCTATTCAAAAGCATGCAGCGAAAGCGATTCAGCACGAATACCTTCAATGATACAGAAACTATCGATAATGACTCAACCACATTTAATTTTATTCGTTCCGCAGTAATATGTAATTCATTAATTTCGCTGTTCAATTGTGGTGAAACCAACAAAGAACCACGAATAAAATAAAATATGTAAATAAACGCTCCCACATCATAACCACTGGGATTTCGGGACATGGGCGGTATGGACATAAAAATACGCGAGACATCATGAATAAACAAAACCCGAGAACAAGTTTATCTCCAGTGTAAATATCTGTTCCGGCCGAGAACGAAGCTGGAACCTTTCTCTTGGGAGGCAAAGTCACGTCATAAAGCTGAAATGCATCAATATTTTTTTCTAAAAAGGTTACAAATTACAATACGCACACAGATAAATATCGCAGTCATATCCGTTATTTCTTATCAGAAGAACTTATAAAATTAACTAAGCTTAATTTACTTTATTAAATTCTTAAAACATGAATTTGCGCATAGTTGAAGAATAGCCGTAAAGAGATACTTAAATAAATATATACATATAATAAAATTTCTGTACATGAAGGCTATATGAGAAAAACTATGGTTAGAAGCCTTTGTTAAGATATTAAAACCCAAAACAAAAGTTGTTAGAATTATTGTCTGTTCGCCTGTTTGTGCGTGGTAATCTAAGAAACGGCTTAAGCAATTTCGTTATGGTTTTCAGTATTGTATTGCAGTAAGACGTAGTTTGCCAATAAAATGTTGAATACTGATCAACTCACAAATTACATTCTTCTTGAACATTTGCCGTGACGTATCGTTGTAATCGTCGACTGTGTGTAACAGTCCTTACAATGTACTGCTAATGTAATAGGTTCCCTACACATTTGTATAGGTGAGCAACAAGAACGAACTATAGTAAAATTCACCGCCATATGGATGAAGATTTTAAATTTGTATAAAGATTATTCTTCTCAAAATTGGCAGTCTCTTCTTTATAAAATAAAAAAAAAGTGTCCGATTAGATATTTCTCTAAAATCACTTTCTGAAGTGGAGAAAGCAAGTGGGTTGGGAAGTTGTTTTTTGTTTCAATTGTACCAAAGAATCCATTTGCGCATACGTCAAACATGGCTCTCTTGGTGATAATATTTCTGTACAAACTACCAAGAGAACAGCCGGAAGAGGAAGAATAAAAACGACCGACGACCGCACGCCGTCTGTGACTATCAACGATGAATATTTTATGTCATCCAATATTTGATGACAAAATTTTTATTAACCTTCATGATTTTATAATCGTGAGCTCTAGTTTGCGCAACATTTGCATTCTTGGCTACTATGTTAGAAGAATTACGATTTGCTAATCAATATATTAACTTAAATAAGTATTGTTGGGTGTACAATATTTAAAGTACTGTCAATAAGCATGGTTAAAGAAAGGAGGTATCCCCTATTCCAACCAACTGTAAAGAAGTAAAGCGATATCTCGGCACCGCGTCATGTAATCGTTGGTTCATTAGTACAGTGGTATCTTTAAATAAACTCATCTCTACTCAAAAAGGAAATCTTCCTTTTTGTTTGACTCCAAGTGCTTTGAAGGTATTTAATATATTTTTTTTTTAGTTACTGTTCCCGTTTTACCTTTTCCGGGCTGACGCGTCCGTGATGCCATTGGTATTATGGATATCGAGTATTGATAGGGAATACTTATCCGATATTACATTTACTTTTATGTCAAATATTAACGTAAAAAAAACTCGACAAATGATTACCGACGGAAATTACGTATCCTAAATTCTAATTCTGAAATGTATTTGTTTAAAATAAATAAAAATCTTGCATGTAATATCCACATCTACACGTATATTAAGCTAGTAACAATCTTATTGTAATGGAATTCCGTAATAACACAGCACAACCCATCCTGATTTATACTGACTCGTTGTAATTGCGCGGACTGTGGTACCTGGCTCGTTCTCGTCGCATTACGTGGAACCGATCCACAGATGAATTTATTCACTCTAGTTATGTTTATGGCGTTTTTGTGTACTAAAACTTTTTATTTATAATGTTTCGTATGTAAGTTAGAGATCTCTTGCCATAAAACCATTTTTATCTATAACTGCTTTTCGTAGTTACAAAAAACATTGAGTTATTTATCACTTATTTATGACTTACCATTTGTCTTTATTCTAAAATTTAAATACATACTTCTGATTTTGTTTTATTTGACAATGAGATTTGAGGTTTTTTTATTGGTTCACAAAATCGGACTTTACTTAGACTGGACCTTACATACCAAAGTAAATAAACAGCTTTCTTCTCCTTTAGAGTTTTGTTCTTCTTGAAGTGTTTTAAGTCCTTTAACACAACAGGCAACTTAAAATATCAGTTTTGTTACATTTATTATATATTTACAATGATAACATATACTATCGGTATACTTAAATATCTTAGTTTTATAACAATGTTGAGGTGTTTCATACATTATTATGAAACAAGTGCACACTATATGTATTTGTCAAAGCGATACTTTGACCCAATTTCGTAGACCGTATCACAGCTAAACCTCTCTCTAACAAAGTAAATAGCTTCTTACTTATTGTGTAGTTCGTTTTGAATTTAAGGAATCATATTACGACAGTAATGTGCAGTAATTATAACGATTTTTGGGTTTTACGGGGCAACCATAATGATGTTCAATGAATTCCGTATTGATGGAAAAAAAAATGATACTCACATATATTTATATCACGTGTTTTTCATCGCAAATGACTCTGTACCCTGAAGCGTAACTCTACATTACAGCCCCTGTTCGGGTTGCTAAGGGTATTACTGGACAATCCGAATGTTCAATTCAGGTGTAAATAATCAATTATACCCTCGAATTATAAGCACCCTCGCTTGATATACTCGGTCGTTCGTTCAAATATACCAAGTGTAATAAAGTTACAACCCTTTTACTAACTTCACAGTAGGAAACAGAGCCTTCCTGGTAATTAAAGTCACTTGCAAGTGATTAAAGTCAATCGAACACTTAGCAATTGACGCTAAGCTGTGGACGCTTATCGCTTTCCCTTTCATAGCAATCTACTACTTTACAATACATTAGTATAAAGTGTACATTACCACAGGCCGAAAAGCAAACGTAGATAACACACATACTGCGTGCGTTTCGCATCCGTATGTGGATTTACGCCACTTCAATCCAAGTAAATGTTTATATGAGAAACAAACATTTCTTCGTCGAGGGTAAGCGAGTGGCATCTTATACCGAGCTCGCCGATATCTCGACTTTAAGTGAAATTGACCTAATTAAACAGAAATAGATACACAACTTCACCAAACTGCATAGATCATTTATTGTTTACCTATTGATTCAAACAATTTATATTCGGGTGTACCTACGAGTATATCAGCTCGAGTAGTTTTAACTTATTAGATAAAGATTTTAGGCATAAAAGTTTTGTGGTTCAATGTTTTCATGACATATATCTTATTGATGTGTGATATTAAGAGGATTTCTAATAATGGTACATCCGCAACTTGGTTCACGGATGCATTTTAATAATTGCAATATTCAAAACCTCAGTCAATATTTTTGTGTCTAAATGTCTAAGCCTCTTGTCTTTCTACACAAAGGTTATTTTGAATAAATTGCTATTAGCGATTACGTAAGTCCTCTCTACCTATGGTAAGTCCGTGCCATCGTTATAATAGCAATCAAAAACTGCCTTACTTTTGAGCTCGGGTTTCCCCTCACATTGTGAACCATAATCCACCACTAACAATATGTCGATTAGCAGACTTCGTACATTTGAAAATATTATGGAGAACACTGGTATGCAGGAAGTTCTACTGAAGTCCGTTTAATAACAATAGTATACAATATTAATTCTAGAGTTAAATATTTTACTAGACCTAAAAATAATATTTTATTACAAACAGAGACCTATTACAAAGTAGTTTAGTATCGGAATAGATTTTGGCTTGGGATCATGTAATTTTCAACCGCGTTAATAGGCGTCTGAAATCGTATGAAGGACATCTTAAAATAGTGGTCCGATTTAGTACGACGTGAATCATAGTGTGATTTGCAATACTCTGGATTTATAAACATGTCAAAATTACTAATACTAATACTGATACTAATACTATTAGTAAATTTTTATTCAAGATAATAGGTTGTTATTATACTATGAGATGTTTCTTGAACTAGGCATATATGTGGAATGTAGAAATAACTATATCTCCGTTTCCATAAAACAATAAGTTGGTATTTTGCTGGACTCCGTCAACAAGAAAATTGTTGGGCCTCCACTGTAGTGGAGTTATTACTGTCTTATGTGTTATTTCGTAGTAAATTATGATGTCTGTTTTATCCCAACTCTTTTTTCAAGTTTCTTCTTAAGTACGTTAGGTACCAGGCAGGTTAGTGCATTGAATGTATGAGGAAACTTTAGCCTCTAAGTCTTATTTATAAGCCGGTACATCTCAAACACGGGCTTTATCACCTGCATTGTCGATTCTCCTACTGTTTTGTAAGGATTGTTGAATTGCCGAGAAAGCGTAGAAAGTCTGGAAAGCAGTATTTATAGAGGGCACGGTTTTCTGAGGGTCATTCGGTTTTCGTATATGGAAGTATATATATTATATATTTCGTATATATCACTAGTATGATTTCCGCTGCTAAGTAGTGTGTTGTTAACAGCATAGTAAATTAATTGCCAAACTATCTTGGCGTTTGTATGAACCCGGACTTCTTAACATTTGTATTAAACATAACGGCAAAACATTTATGTATGTATGTGTCGACTATAACATAATATTAAATACAAGATATTTTTTTGCCGAGATAAGTATATAAAATGAAATTGTTATTTATAAGATTTTGAATCGTTTGGAGTAACCTGACTAAATCTAACTGCGGTCTTATTTAATGTCCTACGGTCTAATCGTAGCATGAGTTTAATTATTTACCTCCAAAAATCATATTAGCTTTGGACGGAGAGCTTTTGCTTCACATTCGCTTGGCCTCCAGAAAAACACAATAATCAAAAACATTGTTACTATTGGAATATACCGGTTTACATTCATTCATTCTGAGAGTTTCAGGGACCAATGAACTTCGAAATAAGAATTCACCGCAATATACTGCTTACTATACTTTTTTTCAACTGAGTAGATAAAATTAAGGTTTGTGAACTAATTTTAAGAAACAAAGTCGCATTACTGAGCTTTTTTCGCGTGCATGTGAATCCTGTGTCAGCCTTCATTTGAAGACCGAAACTATATCTAGACACGTAGCAACATTAACTGGTTTATTAAACTTCAGCGGTTTTCCTGAACTAACTAACTCGGCCTCGCTGTATAACAACTTCCCCTTGTAATTACGAGCTTTCGTACAATGCAATCAATCGTCAAGTTTTATTTGAGTTGTCTTAGAAATAAAAAACAACCAAACAATGGGAGGTTTGGATTTCGTTGAACGCAAAGTTTGAAGGTGAGCGGACGACCGTCTCGGTAATAGAGAAGAAAAATACGTTAATATACCCTCGAATCCCAAAGACAAATAAAGCGGGCGGACACGAACGAAATATAAACGGGGAGGCACTGAGATAAATAACAATGGTATTTCTACACGAGTCAACCCGTGTACCAAATGAGTTCTATAAGAATGTCAGTCTAACTGAACCCAAATCGGCTACAGTTTCTCGATACTTAAGTTTTCACACAATAAACGAAGTCCGCAATAGGATTCATTGCAGTCTAACACAAATGTCATTCTGCATCCAGATTCCGTAACTGGGCCAATATCTACAACAGAAAAACTTGACAGTATTATCTAAGTGATATGACATCATGATTAACGTTAAAATCTACATTTCTAAATATGTTAAATTCCTTGGATTTATTCAAGCTTATACAGTCTTGGCACTTGGATGAGCACAGGAGAATTAATTTCCAGCAGTTCTATACCGGAAATATCTCATTTATTACAGCCGAGTTGACGCTTAAGTTATTTTTGCTGCATTACATGCTATCAGTGCAATTGCGCACAGGAATCTTAACTTCCCCGCTTTTATCTTTACATTGTCTAATTATTCCAAGGTGATATTTTATTTGCAACGTTTAGAAATCGTCATCGAAGTTTCGAGAAGCTTTTGTTACGATTGTAGTTCCATTCTCATCTCTAGATAGTATAAAACAAAGTGCACATCATAATGTACCTCGACCTCTCTGTATTATTAATAGATATTGTGCATTGTTTACTGAATCTTAAAATGAAAAACGAACGTTTCAGTGTCACCGTAAACATAATCCACGTTTATTAACTTAAAATTTTAATATTCATCAAAAAAAATAAAAAATATTATAACCCGTAAAATCTAAAAAACTCTCAGTAGGTAGGGTACTTCATCGTCTTTCATGCTGAAACTCTGTCTTGATATTGAGCCATTTTTGTAGGGTTATCACATGAGATAAAGTAATAACTTAACAAAACAAATGATTATAGTGAGTGGTGTGAATAATTTTTTGAGGCGTACCCTGAACGCTATTTCTCAATCCCGCACGTTCCAGCAAGATTAATCTGTTTGAATGCTTTTCTTTTTACGCGCTGATTTCTATTTTCCGCCTGACGACCTGTTTCCTCATGAAATAGTTATTGGAATATTAAACACTGCTTATAGTCACATCTGGTAACTAAACCTATTAGCATTTGGCTGCCTTCCTTAATATTGATTAAAACTTTTTGGTATCTAGCAAAACTATCAATGTATATCATAAAACTATAAAAAAAGTCGTCAACGTCCGAAGATATAAACGTGAAGTATTTCTGGTGCTAGTTGGAAATGACAAGCCCAATGCAATTCAATGTGAATCCACTGAAGTGTGCCAATGTTAGCTTTGCCGTGTTATTTCATCGGTAAATCTGAGAAATTTCTTTTTCTCCGTCAAACAAAAGAACTTAAAATAAAACAGACCTTGTTCCGGCAGCATTGTTAAAAATTTCAAACCTCAAATAAAACCTGAATTTATTTAAACACCTAGTTCACAACACGTTCGTTCTTCAGTTCATAAAATCCTCGAATTATTTTAATGACCTTTAAAGCAAGGTTAATTGTGGCAATATAAGTAGTAATATACACTAATTAGTAACTATATAAAATCTGTACATTTTTAAATGATTGTATACCTTCTGAACGACTTGATCAAATGAGGTCAGATTTTCACAATATATACTTTTTGTCGAGATAGGTCATACCGTCATAGTTATTAATTAATCGTTCCACAAAACGTAGCAAAGCGGGCCCATAACCCTGTACTCCGATATATATATATTAATCAAATTACACAATATATGTATATAAATAAAAGAAACCATATTATTTGCAACAGCAAATTAGAAATTCATAGATATAATAAAGATACTTAATGGCGGCATGTAGTGATCTCATTTGTGAAATATACGAAGTTATGGTCAAGAAGTATTTGTACTGTAATGGATTTTATATGTATTCGACGTATCAAGTTATTCGGATATTTAGAAGATATTTACTTACATCCACTAACCAGTTGAATGATTAAACTAGTCAACCCGTATTAACCAACAGTTGATAATGCTTACTTTTGTATAAATAGACTGAGAATCATGCTACATACATATACATATAATTAATATGTATCAAAACTTTATCTTACACGTAGGCCATTTTTTTAATTCATCGCCGATAGCAGTTAATATAACATCAAAATAAATGTATATATATATACAAGAATATATTATATCTATATGTACGAATAAGAAAACATTAGCGGGATAGAATTTATAAATCGAAATCGAACATTTTTGAAAGCTATAGTTAAAATTGACTTTGTTACCGATATAGAGGATTAAACAAATAATGGGAATTATTTTCTGTCTATCTGTCTATTTGTTTGTCTGTA
>DWPT01001080.1:0-20031 GCA_018251895.1 Agathymus mariae mariae
GATCGTTTATCGAGAAAGCATCGCGTCGGCGTTCATGTCATTAGCCAATAAATCAGCAGTTGGGCCACCTAACTGTAAGTGACTTGGCTTGAATAGATGGTTTGACTTTAATGGACTTCCCTAATACCAAAACCATCATAGACGGTTTTTATGAATCCCTTTTATCTCACTCTTCAAGTATTAGATTCTCAGAATAAACGGGGCTCAAGCCATAGTCATCTGCGCTCGCCAAAAACGCCAAAAACTTTTCAGAACGTTATGGAGAATCCAATTTTCCCATAGTGTCTTTATTCCTCGTAATGAACGATAACTAATGTCCAGTATAAATACACTTATACAAAGAATGTGTATTTTTCAAACCTCACTATTGTAGGCAACTGAATTTGAAATCATTGATTGATTGATTTAAAAGATGTGCTAAGGAGTTACTTTCGCCTCTTCTCCTCAATGTTAAAGCACCTTTTCGAAACCGTAGTATAAGCAAAAAATGACGTGGATGATTAAATGATTTTAAATTTGAATTGCAAACTCACACTTAATTCTTCCAATGATTTTTTGTAAGCCTAAATTGGGAGCCAGTACTTTCTTTCTTTCTTCTCTATTTCTTGGCCGATAACGGATCAGTGATACCTTTAGTGTTACTGATGTACATGGGCGGCGGTGACCAATTGCCATTAAGCTAGTCTGTTCGTATGTCGGCTATTTACTTTAAAAATTGGGCATAAGTATGTAATGCAGTTTTTTTTTTATATCAAATACCTTTTTATATAATTCTAGCAAATGCCCTCACTTCGCTTCGGAAAAACTACCTTACGCTTAAATATAGTGTTTCTCGTTCTGTGAATTAGAAATACATATATTAATTCATAACTCTTTTTATTTATGGACGGATTGCAATGAGACAAACTTTAAGTATTAAATGACGTTTACTGCAATACATTAGTACAATGCAGTACAAAACCAGGACAAAATAGGTCAAGCCGTTTCTGAGATCAGCGGTAACAAAAGCACGGACAAACAGACAAAAATTCTAACAACTGTTGTTTTGGGTTCTATTGCGTTAATAAAGGCCCGTATTTTTTTTATATATCATTCATGCACAGAAAGCGATTAGTTAGAATTTTATTATAAGTATAGATATTATTCGTTCTATTATAAGTTCTCGTACTGGTGGATTAGATAGAATTTTATAAAAAGAATCTGGAAAATATAATAAGTATATCTATAAGTTAGTGCTCATATACCCTTGAGCTAGATTTTGACTCCGCCTATAACGAGGTCCCATATCATTATCTCAAGTGGAATGCCGTGGGCTTGGCTCCAGGCCCATTTCAACTATTTATGCTTTTACGAGTGACGTGATCCCTTATTGTGTGCTACTTTGCGACATGTTTTTTTAACATTTTGATGTCACGATTGCCCACTTAAGCGCAAGGATTTTGCAAATGCTTTAAGTAACGAATTAAACCCCGCAAATATTTTTACCCGCCTGCATCATTTTCCAAGTTTATTTTAGAATTATCTCAAGTGTGAATTTCGAGGGATATTTTCGTGACGATAAAATATTTATATTATAAATACTGCTGTTATGGGTTGTGAGTGAGTTTGTTCCAACGAAATCTAATCCAAATTAATGAGTGAATAAACCAATTTTGGTTTCGACACGCGAACTGATTCCTTAATGGCTGCTAGACTAGGTTCTAGGTTCCTAACTATCCATTATTAATTAATGCCTCTGGGAAATCCATCATACCTTATTGTTTACTTACTATAACTTTGATGGCTAAGGCCTAGTACGACTGAGGTCGATGCCACGAGTAAGGCAATCGTGTCGCGATTTTATACGCAGATGTTATAATAATACGAACCCCAGTCGTACGGGCTGTAGAGACGGTGTACCGTGTTCTCCAGAATACAAAAGCTCTCATCAAGCTTTTGCTACTAGAACTTATCAGCGATACTAACTGCAATTATCTCTCCTGTGCCCCGATTGTCCACAACAAATAATTTGAATTGGAACCATATCAACCGTTAACGATCAACACAAACCATTAGGTTGTGCTATGAGGGCTTCAGGGCAAAATAAATAAAATAATAACAGAAAGTTGAACAAAATGACACTAAATATGACGAATCGCGTGACATGGGTGGTATCATCTGGGTCGGACATTCCCAAACTGTTTTGTTGGGCTGGAGAGACAGACCCCTTTTTCCAAAATGAAGTGATACTTTAGATCCCTCAGAAATTTCTTTAAAAATCCATCAACATCCACTTACATCTGTTTTCGTTTACGTCGATCCCTGGGAAACCTATATCGACCCCTGACATCTGAAAAACACATCAGATGTCGTAATCTCATTCAATCATGAGTCACTTTTGCCTAATCTGAATAAAATTAGTTACTATAATAAGAGTTGTTAGGGGTCGACCGAGTTAAGTAACACTGGCGTAAAAACTTCCGTCATTTAGATAATTCATATACTTTCCAATCCGTATTGAGGCAGCCTAGAGGAGTACACTACATAATCACAGAATTACGAAAAGAGCAAGCAGCGGGTTACTGATGGTTGACCCCACGACAATAATATATAAAAAAAGTGGTTATGTTGTACTTTAGGACATAAGCTTCGCGCGTAATTTAACTAATGTAGGTGATACACCACGTCCCGCCCCGAGCGGCTGCCGCTCCCTGGCTCAACGAACACACCCTGTGCCATAATTATTAACCCCACCCTGTAGGTGTCTCAACTAGTCGAATTTTTGTAGCGTGAATTTATTTAGGTTTTTTAGAGCTGACGAGAAAACCGTTGAAGCTTAATTGTTTCTTAACACTCTATTATTCTGGAACCTACTGGACACAAAACGTTGAATCTTGGACCAAGTAGAGTTTTCGAAGTTATCACCGTCTAATTCTGATTTGCGGCTTTATAGGTTAAATTAGGAGATAAAAAAAGACTTATCAATGGCGATGCACTTGCTCTACCTTATCTCTGACAGACGTTGCGAAGTTAAAAAAAAGGCAATATAAATAAAGACGTTACTTTATAAACGAAAATTCTGTTTTCAAATTTACATGTTATATGGTATTTTAAATTAATTTAAATGCTCACTCAATGAAACCCTATTTGCCTATGTGACATTTGGTATATACTCACACAAAGACACAACAATAATTAAAAAACACTAACTTTGAACAACTTCTATCATAAATAAAAAATAAAACAAATTCTTACAAATTGGTTCTTGCATACACGTACGAAAGTTCAGCAAATCCCTCCTATAAGCTGTTCAGATAAAAGCGGCAAATAACTTTCAAATATAATATTTTCCTACCCAAGGAACAAAGAAAACTTATTGAACTCCATATAGTTATATATCCGACCAATGAACCTACCACCTGCTTTACTAAGTCTGACACTTGGAACACTAACCACATCCTTACATTGCTAGTGATACTGTCGTGGATATCGCTTTTTGTAACAAGGTATTGGATCATTATAGAAAATGAGTAAAACATTCAAATAATATTTTCTTGAAAAAACCGAACCTTAATTCAATATTTGCAGCCACACCTGACAACAACAGACCATACGACAGTCAACAGGATGGAAGTATGTAGTGTGAGAGTGACGCAGTTGGAAATCAATCCTGGAGCCCTTCACGTGACAGCTCCGACTAAACTACTAGATCAATTTGTTAATAGGTATAGACGATGATATGTAAATACAGCTTGCTATTTCAACCTTACCTCTACGTTTTAAGACATAAGGTAGCTATTTAATTTCATCAATCCACATTGGCAAAGTGCATAACATAAGCTAAAAAATGGCGGTTATTATTTCCATGTATCAATCCATCAGCGATTTAAAGTTTACTGCCGGTCTTTGTACTCCAACTTGCGTCCTATCAACCGTTCCCTGAGTCTGATGCATTCGGACGATACCCACAGTCTTCATCGGGCCATCAGTCCACCTCGTTTGCATCCATCCTATATTTATTTTGGCGAAGCATGGTTGTATTCGAAAATCTTCACCAACCGTAATTGGTTTAAAGGGATATTTCTAACAGCCATGTCGGTAACTCGTCATCTACGGATTTCAGCATTATGAATTCGATCCTGTAATATCTTGCATAACATGCTGCGCGCCGGCACTTGCTGTTAATGACATTTAAATTATCATTACTGTCTGAAAAACTTTTTACATGTTTCAGTAATGAGATTGATCGTTAATAACTTTGTACACGTATACCGTATTGCGCAAAATGGTCTTCAACGTCTAGTACTCCATAATCTCTACGCTCCAATTACGTAATATGAGTTGACATTCCTCGTTTCCTATTCAGCGTCATATGTAATTTTACGGTCAAGCGGTGCGACATTCAGGGATTTAGGTAACGGGTTTAAAAGCTTTGCTGTTAAGCATTTTGTTTATTGCAATTAAATTACTATAAAATAATATAATATAGGCATAATTTGTATTATTTGTGTCACGTATCGGACTTATATAGATAATCAAGAATACTTTTCATGCCGTGAAATGGAACCATTATAAAAGTTATAATTATCCATCCACAAAAATATCTTCTGCTCAGTGGTCTTAGTTTTACAGATGTACAGACAGACAGAGCGAAGAAGGTGAATTTCTTTTTACGTGAAAAGGGTGAATTCCTTAGAATCTGAATTGGTGAATTTCTCAATCTTGTGAGTTGTATTTTTACTTAAAATTTAATTAGGACAATCGGAGAGTATACATTCTAGGTATATCGAGGAATTTTCCAAATCGGTTTTGAGGTTACAAACATAAAAAAAATCCAAACGAATTGAGAACCTTCTTCTTTTTTGCAATCAGTTAAAACAATGTGTTTAAGCCTTCGTTTAAGCATTCATGACAAAGTCTACTTTAAAATTTCTAAAAAATATTCAATGTAAACATACAGCCTCGTTACCTATAGTTTCATTATTGGTATTGATATTAAGCAGTGATAGGTTAGCGGTTTGAACGTCGACCTCCGGAACAGGTTCAGTGTTCGAATCTTTCACGCATCTCTACTTTTTCGAAATGATATGCGTAGTACTAATTGTCACTCGCTTAGCATTTCTTTTGAGGTCTTTGCCTGATGGTAAAAGATGATGTAGCATAGATGATTAAGCGTACTGGTTAGGAAAAAACCATTCACTCTCGACTTGAAGATATATGACGTATGACAAAAATGTAAGTGCTACATCTTCATTCATACAATACATATTACTTTTTACATTTTGTCATCGTTGAGGACCTCAACGATCTATATATAGCAACTAACCTGTTTCGTATCATAAAGATGATGATGATGATTGATGATGATGATTTTACGCCATTAGGACAAGGTCATCAGATAATGACAATTCCTCACCCTACTGCCATAAACTCCTAGAGTTATAATTGCAGAAACTGTGATAAATGTTACTTTGCAAAATTACTTGGCGCTTCTGTGTTTAATATACAAACGATCTAAGTTAAATTCGGATTGGTTTATGGATATGTTAATTGTTATAACAGCCTTGAGATTTTTAGTTCGGCCCAAGGTTTTGGTTGTATAATTAAAAAAGAAACAATCATTACTTTTCTCCGTTCTTTACACTTCTTTGGGGTAGATTGCCTTAGATGTGAGAAATGTATATAGGCTGTTAGAGCCTGTACGATCAGGTGGCCCGTCTGCTCTCGTTAGTTATTGTCATAAAAAAGCAGGGTCTTGAAGGACCAAATCCATTGCTAATAATTTTAACTTAAATAACTCCAGCTACCATTGTTAGCTTTATAAAGCAATACATAGGATAACATAATTAATGTTTATCTTGGTGACATAATATGGACATGGTTTCCGTTTTATGGCACATTTTACGATACTATAAATAACATATTTTATTAACCATTGCCCGATTGTCTGCGACTTTCCGATTTCGACTAGTTTGCAAAAATTCCAGAGTATAAACCTTCCACTCTAAATGATTATACCCGGAACCTGGTAACACTTTACGTGACCTACTTTCGCTAGTCAATTGATGTTCGATGACAGCATAAAACAGATTCAAATAGGTACACGTAACACAAAATTTATTCATTGAATACGGTCCCGTCTAGCGTGCAAGATATCGCGAGATCGCGACGCCCTCGTTCATGGTGGCTTTCATGACTTGATTCATGGGACTAAATAGGTATTACAAGTTAGTTTACAGTATATCTTAATTGTGTATGTCGAAGAGAGTTAGTGGGGATTATTCATTTATTCGTACTAATAGAATACATTAATCGCAGCTCCACCTTGCAGAATATATTGTTTGTCGAAATTGCATTGTGTATTTACAGGATTTTTGACAATTTGTTACGTGTACTCCGACTATTGGTTGAAAGATATTGTAGAAATATGTCTAATACAGGCGGTGTGTATGATTTCACCTTCTCGACGTTCCCCCACGAACGCTGCGTCACTAACTGTGTGCTCCTGAGGTGAGCCTTCATTGATATTTCAATACGTCTCCGTTGGGCTGACGTGCGCGACTATAAAAGTTTAATTCATAATTACAACCTTCAATTGGCCCACCGATGAGTTCAAGGATAACAAGAGGGATTAAAACTAAGGATGTTATGGATATGAAATTTCCGATCTGGATATGGATACGGATGTATAAATAATATTTTAGCGGTTTTGGTTACGGTGACGAATATTAGGATGACCTTTAAAACATATATGTATATATATTATATTTACAAGGTAACAGTTTGACTTTGTTTCTAGGACAGACATAGAAAAAACCTAAAATAATAAGTGTATCGGCTCTAACAACGACAACCTGTCGTAACGTGTTTCATTTAGACTCTGCCCCTGCCCCTATCCGAAATTGTTCGAAACCTTTTTATGTTTGTATATTTATTTCGAATATCTGATAGTTACAGTGAGTCTGACAGTTACGCAGCTCCATAAAAACCATAGTCCGCACAGGTTGGCAGACTACACACACCTTTTAGAACATTGTGTAAACGCTGAAGTTTTCAGGTTTATTTAAGATATTTTACTTCATATGAGTAAGCGATAATTAATTTATAATATGCATTTTATTGGAAAAGTTCGAAGTGCAGGTTCAAATCATTAAGCCAATGCTTTATTTAAAATTTCAGTAACGAATGTCAATACCGTCAACACTTCCTCTTACGAGTAATACAATATGTAAGGATAATCTTAAACGCAGTTAAATCTTTGTTTCCACTGACCTTCGTCGTATTAATGGGTGACAATTCTACCGATTTTATCACCAAGTGTATGATTCAGAAGCTCTCTTATAGTGGACTTCGACATTGTTTTTGTCATGCGATTTAATGCAAATAACTGGTATGTGACCCATTGTTCCCGGCACAATGCCCTCGTCTCCTGAAGTCTGTGTTTAACTGACTGAGGCGACACAGAAGCGTTTGTCATTGTCTAATACGTCCCATAAAAAAACTTAAATCATTTGACTGAACAAGAAGAATTTGGTAATTATCACATGTTTATTTAAAATATGTGCTGGGGACTTTTTTGATAATGTCTTTTCTTAAATATGAAAGCACATTTTCAAAACGGTTAAGCGAACTAACCTTATAACGTAATAGATAACCTTAATAATACTTTAGTTACGTGTTGTTTACAGTTTCGGTAGATGTGGTGTTTTCTTTGAGTAATAAATTTTTTACATTGTCGTTAAGTAGCTTTGCTTTCGATTTTTAGTTCCTTATAATTATCTGTTCACAAAATCTGACGTGATTAGTTTATGGGTTCTTTAAGGTATTGGTGCCATGCCGTGGCGAAAGAAACAATGAAAAAGTAAATCTCCCTCATCGAGTATTGGCATAATACTTTTATGGTAATAATAAAAACAACTGAGAAGGCGATCGTGTTATTCGGCGGGAGTGCTGTCGAGGGTATTTTGTCCTAGACAGGGAAGCAAGCAAGGTGTTTAGTGAAGATTATTGTATTAGAGCGTACCAAGTATTGTACCCACTTTAAACAGTAAAAGTAATCAAAGTATTAAATATTTGTACGTTTGTAGTGTTTTTCAAAGATACTCTTGACCACGTCCCATAGCTGTTTTCCACAATTTTTTCGACTGTTATTATAGTTTATATTTATCTATCAATATGTCTTAAGTTTTACATTAAGTTTGTTTGTTAACAAATTGTCCTTGTTTATTTTTCCAAGTTTAATTTAACGGTCAGCGATGATGGTCTAGTAATTTGTCATTGTCCCTGAAGTATATGTCTGTCGTTTGTGTGCGCGCAAAAACAAGTTTGTTTCTGTAATTGAGCGTGCAAAACGTGCTCCACTAATTGAGCTGTCACTTAGGCCGTGTGTACACGCTGTGGTCGGATGACGACGGTGAGGTCTTTTTCGCTGGTGATGTAGCAATCGGTTGCTGCTATTTCGAACTGCAATCGAACGAAGCGGTGCGGAAACTACGTGAAACGTCTCATATACATATAGTTATGTTTCGGTGAAATACTCCGCTGCGGTGATTTAATGTTTAATAATCGCAGCAAAACGAATGTAAGTTATTTATTTATCGACAACAATTTGCTTACAATTTTACATCAGACACAAATGTCATATATATAAATTAAAGTTACCAACGCTAGTGGACTGACGACATAGACTAAATAAAGGTGACCGGCCATGTTTAATAAATTTTCCAAATTGTATCATACAATTGCGGGTACTAGATATTTTATTTATTTTGCAGTATATTAAGGTATGAAATGTGATCTCATACTGTATTGCACGCTTTTCGAAAATTTTTAAGTCAAGATATTCAAGAAAAATAAAGCACGAGGAACCAATAGACAAGATACGAGAATCCTCTGAGGACTTCATTTTGTCATCGGATAGTGACGACCCTACAGAGGGTCAACAGTTATTTCAAAACTTTTTCACTGATCGAGTGTTAGAACAATATGCACGTTACTCTGTCCAGTAATGTTATTAATTCAGTGATTATGTGATTTAGCAGCGCTGTAGCACGGGAATGCGAATGTGCACGCTATGCTGAATTTTATCACTTTAGCATGTCAGGTCCCTAGCCCCCTGCCTGAACAGATTTATGGATTACGAAGAGTACTATATTATTATTTATTATGTGTTAATGCTTGATGCTACAATGGCGACTGAATTCTAAATGTTAAAGCGCTTAGCAAAGTATAAATACTCTGTTGGTTTGATGACATGCGTATTATACATATACATATAATGATTGACTGACTGTCGGGCGTACTGACATATCAGATGCCGTTGTTCTTGCCCATTGCATGTTCTGAGTGCGACCCCTTTCCGCCATTTTGCTACTTCTGCAACTGCAACATTGAACAGATTAAATGTGTATGTTATAAGTCTTATTATTATATATATTATTATTATATTATTATTATTATAGCTACTTAAAGTAAAAAGTAGCTACTTTTAGTAGTAGATATTGAATATTTCTTCTTCTTGTTATAATCCTCTTGGGTAAATTACTCCAGTTCTTGTGCGATTCGCATATTTAATGATGAGTCAAAGCGAGTCGCTGCATCGAGCAATGATAGTTTTATTTATACATCATCTTTCATAAGCTTAATTTTTTTTAATACATAACATTGAATAACCTTCATTACAAAATACTGTTAACACGTAACAGACACGAATGCAGCAAGTAGACTGCACGCCCTTTTCAACTCTCTCATCAATTTAAACTCTCCAACAGTACTGTCACATGTCCACCGATATCTCGGATCAAAATCTGCTTAATAAACCGTTGAAAAATATTCAAGTATTCAGCATACATTCTTTGCATAGCTCTATAATAAGCTTGTTAAATATTTATCGCGCTAATTTGCATGTGACGGGTTTTTCACCCCGTACGGAAACGATGGATGCATCGATTATAATAATTGCACTGTGCATATTGCAACGGTGCTAATATGGATCATCGGTTTAAATATTTACTGACTAGCGCAACTTGCTCATTATTGTGAAGTGGCTGCAATCGCGATTTTCTTTTCGAGAGAAAGCATGTACTTCGCCCACTATACTATCTTGTGTGGGGAACATTGAGTTAAAAATTAGGCAGACCGTGTCTGTGTGGAGAACTTTAAAGAGTGGACGAAATTCTGTATTCGCTAGTTCATCTGAGGTGGAGGAACTTCGCAACTGCGCTGCAAAATTTGTCTGCATGTGGAACAACTAAAAAACACAAAAAAGAGGAAAACATTTATTTATAGTTAAGGCCGGTAAACCAGTATATAGCGATTCATAACCAGAATTTGATGCTTCGTTAGTACGAAGCACTGCCAACCATGAATGAACCGGACATTGTGACATTTGAAACATTTTCAAAACTTTTCACAATTGATTTTAGAGGGTAGGTCGTACCTACTCTGGACTGCTACTAAGAAGTTAGTTAAACTATATAAGAGGTCAAACTTTACAAAATGTTTATATACCTGTCAAAAATATTGAGGAGCCACGTCAATAGTATAGGGCTGTGATAGAGTAGTATAGACCTATGATTGTTACCAAAGACTTGTTGGGATGCACTTATCTAAAAACTTGTCGCAGGAACTACTGCAAGTATCTGAGAATACTTGAAGTGTCGTAGTATGTAGAATCGATAAAAGTGACGTAGAAAGAAGACGTGTTGTTTAAAAGATCAAATTGCCTGATCTGTTATCACAAATAAAGCTTAAATCGCATACTGGGTATATATGAAATTTGGAAAGGAGTGTAAAGAAAATTAATCGCGCATAAAGAATATTACGTTCCTCAAAACTAATCCTTTCAATGTATGCAATAAGTTCTATTTATTTACTTCTTGACGTATAAGTAATACAATAAATTAATATATACTTTACGGCATACATCTGTAATCTGGTCATAAATCTGATCACATAAATAAATACACCGTGTGCATTATGTACCGAATTTCTATAGTTTTGGTCAGTAGATTCGGAGAAAATAAGCTATGACATTTTTATGTTCATTTTTGATTTCCTTCAGGAAATTGAATTAAAATAAACTTTTTTCCATGTTTAAATTAAATAAATTCCCATCAAGATGCCGCAATCTAAATAACAATCTCTTTATTCCACTTTCAGTTAAAGGAAATTTTCAGGGGCGTGGGAGCGCGAGCATCGAAAGCAATTCATTCCATTCAAAGCAGTGCTTATTAGTCCGTGTAAGATCGCCCTTATTTGAAGTATTTCTTCTGCTTTGTCGTTCTTAAAGCAGAATCGGATACTTCAATAAAATTATATTCAGTGAAAGCACACAGACTCACGCTCATCTTCCGGACCAGTGGTGACATGGTCATATGCTTCCCATCGTACACAAATCTCTTTTGATCAATACAAAATCAGGACATATCTTTCACGCTTAATTTATTAGTGTTACTCATATCAGTTGAAAAAACAGAACATTTAGGTCATTGCCCTCTTATCTGTTTGTCACTTCCGTTTTATTTTGAATCTAATGAACGAAAACATAAAATTTTGTGTAGGTACAAAATTTATTAATAATTTGAGTTGATTTTAGGGTTTACCTACCTGATAAAAAAAACTTTTATGGAATTCAATACATCAAAATCAAATATCACGATATCAATTGAAAAAACTCGTTTAAAGGTAAATAAGTATATTTTTATCGTTATTTCACTATATAAGAAAGCCTTTTTTAATTTTCAATGCAACAAGATTAATAATCCTATTTTTCCACAATATCTGCGTGATTATTTTTCCTACGCCCTTCCTTCATTTGCCCCTTGTCGATCGGTCCTACTCAAGACTCTTCTTAATTAGCCGACCCATAAAACCTATGCCTATTCCAACTCCTTCTCGGTGCAAGCAGTCAGACTTTGGAACTCACTACCACCAAACATCCGTGCACTTACATCTGTTTATGCATTCAAGAAAGCAGTCAAAGAATACTATCCTTCTCTACGTGTATAATATATATACCTGTGTGTGTGTGTGGGTGTGTGTGTGTGTGTGTGTGTGTGTGCGTGTGTGTGAGTGTGAGTGTGTATTCGTGTATGTATTTGTACGCACTAAATTTGCTTATTTGTCTTGTCATTTCCTCTTACGGGTCTACTGGAAGAGATTTCTAAAATCAAAAATCAGTATCCTTGCACATTGTTTCCTTTTGTTTAATTTTCCTATAAATTGTTTCCGTGTGTGCATTCATAGTAAGTTAATAAATAAATAATTCCGCCCCTTATCTCCGAGTTAATTAAGATTGTTTATTCTGAAAAATTAATTTCAGTATATATGTATCTTCATTTGTAGTTTTTATGAAGCCTATACGAAAATCTTACATCTTAAAATTTCCACAGAAAATCTAAGATACCTACTTTTAGACTTGGATGTATTTTTAATACGTAATTATACCTCTCTTGACAACGATTCGAACTTAAATAGATGTTTTCAATAAATAGATTTCTTGCTTCACAACTTTCCTGCTAGACAAATCATTAAAATAGTTTTTCGTTTACTCTTCAAAGTATTGAAAGCTAGACTTAACAGTGAAAGGTCAATTAGCATTGTATTGCGTCTATATTGCATTGCGGTCTCCATGAGCCGCAATGCAGCTGCGGTCCTGCGATCAATACTGAGGGACCGGCTGCATTTTACATCATCTCCTCGGAATAGTATAGCGGAGTTCACGGTTGTGTCAATCAAACGTCTGGAACCAGTTTAGCATAACTACTATTTTATTATCTTTCATATGTCGTATTTGAGTTATAAGAGGCTTTTCACAAGCTAAATTTACTTGACTTTTCTTACCTCGATTGCATTCAATGATAGAAAAACTTCCCGGCAGGTACGCAGATATAAATAGGTACGCAATACTTACGTTAGTTATAAACGTTCACACACACCCCCGTACCAGGATTCACTATAGGTGTTGTGAATAGACATCATAAATACCTGAGAACAAACATTTATCTGTCAAGAGAAATCTGCCCCAGCCGGGAATGAACCCAGAAACTTGTACGGCGAACAGGTTCTCCACAAACTGTAGCACGGAATTGTCTGTAGTTGTTTGACATTAAAACTTACAAAACTCCGAATAGTAACATTACCAAAATTAATATAATTTAAAAAATACAAGATTTTTCATTCACTTCTTGCTTAGAATGCGAACAATGTTCATCAGATCTCGAGTGCATCTTAGTTGGTGTTACTTATCGGATTCCAATAGACATAATAATTTACGAGTATGGTTTTATGTGTATGGGTTACACATAACACAAAAATGCCTGATAAGTACAAATTACAATTGCTTGATCTGTAGTTTCTATGCGTATGCCTTTTTTACCGAAGGGGAAATCTTCCAAAGATACCCGATCTCGCAATGAGGTGCCACTAAAACTTCCTCGGCTGCCATCCGACGCATATCAGGAAGGCATCGAAATCTCGTATAAACGCGTCGAAGTCCCTATTCGAACTGTGGTCAGATCGAATGAAGGCGGCTCTTGTCGTCGTCGAGTTGGATCTGCCCTCTACCGATCAGGCTCGGCAATTTCCTCCTTTACCATTATGGTTTCGCAGAAGGAGGCCATAGTCTTCCACGCACATATCTCCGCTAACATATCCTCTACTATTTTTGTGGAGAAAGATCTCCCCCGATCGATTTGATTAGAACACACCGCTCCCACGCAGGACACTCCTCGAGCGTGTGCTGTACATCGTCCGGATCCGAAGCACAATGGTGGAATTGCGTTGTTGCCTCGCGGTCGATCCGACACAAAACTATGTGTATACCTAAGAATTGTTTGCGAAGCGAGAACGCGTTAATAGTTGTCAAAAAAAATAAACTCATAAGTATGCTTAGTATAGTTTTTAGATTCACATAGTGCTGCTACATCACCCCCTAACAATTGTCCATTGATTCCAGCGTTACCTAGGTCTTCCAGTGATGTTGAAAGCGGGCGAGTACTCTCCGAACAACCCGCTCATTCGAGGCGAGCGAACCACCGGTGATGCGCTGCTCGGGCTGGGCGAGTACGAGCGGCGGAGGAACACGCTGCGGAAAATACGCCAGCGACAGTACCGCGAGTACCTTGACCAGGTCAGGGAGTTGATACCGCTGAGTTATCACATTCATTATCTCACGTTTGAGTAACTCATTATATCACCTGCTGGGACGTCACATATTTCAATTTTTGAATAATTATAAATTATTAATTTAATAACAGAAATTCCAAAAATTATGTATTGAATTTTATTTAAAATTGTTTATCGCAATATTTTAATACGTCTTATTCACAAAACGACATCACATAAACGATACATGCCCAATCGCGTAATTACACGAATTCCAGATTTATTAATTTTTTGTTAGTATTGATATTCAGAGTTACAAGGTGTCATATTATTTTTACCTCCTCCCTCCACCCTAACCTAAAGACGTAATTCATCGATCGCCACTAATGTTATGTTGTCAGAAAAGTTACGTAGAACAACTTGTTATTATTATATTATTATGATGATATCACCTCATGTTGCCTTCATATGTATTCCGATTGAAACAACCTCGTGGAAACTTTCGTTTCCCAGCATTGAAACAAGTTGGCAACCGCGCTTGATCTAGAAAAATACACTGTATATTAGGTAAATACTGTATTAATGACATCAAACATATTACGAGAGTTACATTGTTGAATATTATACAACCTTCAGACACATCAGAGTTTATTGTCCTTAAATCGAGGAGAATCCACACGATGAATGTGGGTGTTTTTCCTTTTTATGTTAATAGCTGGCAATCGAACGACCGATCCGCCTGATTTTCTGTAATATCAGCAGCCGGATTGTGGCCATTAATGGTCTGAATGAACTGCTCGATTTTCACCTTGTGATTGAAGAAGTATAAATTGTAATTCACCCTACTGCTCCAATACAGTTATATGGGAGGGATACCGGCCGATTCGAATTACGCAAATGGTTAACCAGTCTAACGATAGCTCATGCTCATGAAGGGTCAGCTCAGACGGTGTAGACACCTTGTGCGAATGCGGGAATTTACTCGCAGCTGAAAGAGGGAAAGCATAGACCTGGAGGCCAATACCTCAGATATAAGGATGTTTTAAAGCGCCATCTGACTGCCGGCAACATCCCCTTGGATTCTTGGGAAGTGCTCGCCAGAGGCCCGAGTGGCGTGTTACTGTTAATAACGCTTCTACCACCGTCCAGCGATGGATAACCTTTTCGCCAATCGCCTTATTAAAAAAGCCCGCCCCAAACCCACCTATTGGTGCACTTACAATGGAACAGTTGCACTGTCAGCCCTGCAACAGGACTTTCAAAATTGAATTTGAGTTTTCCAGTCACCTGCGCTCACAGCACTCTAGGCAGGATCGCCATTGACGGGTACAGACGTCATCCAACAATGGCGACAGATAACTCAAGTGACAACGCACAAACACTTTTGTCACTAACAACCACCCATTCATATACCGACAGCCCCCAAAATTGCTTTACTCGGTTTATCTTTTACTATCGACACAAGCTGAGCTATGAACAAGTTGTTGGCCATGAAGCATTGGATCAGGTTGTTAACTGGCCCTCCGACATGTTCGACAGACGATACAACATTTCACGTTGAATTCTATGTAGACGGTTTGGTGATAGCTAAAGAACATTACCACTAGCTTCAAAATTTTTTAGGATTACTCCGTGTTGTAGAATCCAGCGAACTCTAACGACCACCCTTCGCTAAGAACTTACGACGGTCGTAATTAACATACAAACAAATAAAAGTGTTTAATTTATATATAAAAAAAATATATATATATATATACTTCTGTTTCACAGCAAGCGAAAATAAAGCAAGAGGCTAAAGAAAAAGCGGAACGGGAGCGTCGCGAACGTGAAGAGCGAGAAAGACTGCTAGAGGAAAAGGAAAGGGAGAGGGAACGCGAGAGGGAGTTAGAGCGAGAGAGGTATAGCCCCGAGAGGAGAAGGGGCAGCGTCAACTATTCGCAAGTTTCTGGATCTAACAATGCTTATACTATGTGAGTATTTTAAAGTATTAACACGAGTTGGAAAAGAAGCATGTAAATAACCACATTTTTAGACAGGAAGACTAGTCAGCTGTTTGTAAGTGGCCACTGTCACCCATACCATACCATAGTCACCATTACCATCAAACGCGTTAATGATGCTTTGACGGCCAAGAAGGAGGAAGGAAGTTCTTACTTACCTGGCCTGGCCGGCAACACATCATACCCTTGTAATGTCCATGGGTGACGGTGGCCACATACCATAAGGTGGCTCGTCTGCGTATTTGTCGGCTATTAATATATATAGTGGGAGCTCTGTTATTAATGGCATTTTGGATACACCAATTGTTGTTATAATTGCTTGTAATAATTATAGATCGTATCGTATTGTATAAAGTGTAATAAACAATTAAACATATTTGTGTTTCTATATTAACAGAAAAGTGGATACCGGTGTACAAGTAAATAATATAAGTAAGCCGTTGTCTGTCGCCGTACAGACGGACGAGGAAGATCTGTTTAAAGTAAGTTACCAACATATTATTGTATTAAATAGGGGAGTCAGTATTGCATATTCTCACAAAGTGTATATTATGTTAATGATGACTGAAGGAGTGATTTAGACAAATTGAATAATTGATATGTCGATTATACGTGCACAGTAGTATTGGTAGTATTGGTAAAGACCCTACCTGCCAAGCGAGGTCTCAGGTTCGATTCCCGGCCAGGGCAGACAGTTATGTGAAAGCTAAATGTTTACTTTCCTAGTGCAATTTTCCTTTGCAATCCTAGTGCTAGGGTCAGGGTGTGAATGTTGATTTATGGAAACTTCATGATAAGCGAGGTCCATGAAATAATCGATTCGTGATGATATCTGTCAATTTTTCCTTTTTGTAGCTATCACCTACACCAAAAAATGTTCTAACAGAAGCGGAGAGAGAACTCTCTCCACGAACAGTCGTCGATTCCAGAGACGATAGGCCGATACAGCCAGCCTCGTGGGCGTCGAAAGAACAGTGGAAGGATATAGGGAAAGATTGCCAGGAGCCCGGGAAAGATTGGAAAAATTCTGATACAGATTGGAAGGATTCAAGACTAGATTGGAAAGAGTCAGGGCAAAATTGGAAAGAGCTCAGGAAAGAACTGGAAGACGAAAATTGGAAGGAAGCAGGAAGGGAATGGAAGGGTGGGGAATGGAATGAACGGAAACATGAGAGGCGGCGGAGTTATGGAGATTTTGATGGTGAGTATTTAATACAAGTGACAGAAGATAAAATCTTTGTAATCTCTGAATTTTTTTATAACTTCAAAGACTGGAGTCTGGTGAAGTGTGGTCCTAGGTCCTCGTAGGTCAGTGACTTTCATGGTATCGCAAATGTCGCATCAACTCGTGTGTTGCACTGTATGATACATTGCGACAACTTGGACAATGGTTTTCATCAATGGCCGTATTGGGGCCGCCTAGAATACTCCCCCCCCAATCCCACGCTGGCAGATCAGGGTGTGTCGTAAGAGGCGACAGAAGCCAGCCTGCTTGGTGGTAGGGCTTCGTGTAAGGATAATATTATCAGCATTATTATTAAGTTATTAATTATATTACTTGTAATATTATCTTTCCGTGAAGCCAGCCTGGCTAGCTACTACACTCCTGCTTGATTCAGCCACCAAACGACTCGTGTTCCGACAGGAGGCTTGAGAGCCATTACTTTCCTATTTACCTTCTTCTCATTTCCAGGCCGACAACGCATCAGTGATACCTTTGGTCTTGCCGACGTCCATGGGCGACGATGACCACTTACCATCACGTGGCTCGTCTGCTCGTTGATCGGCTATTAACAGAAACAAAACACTACCCGTAAAAGGTGGCTCTGGCCACTAACTAATGTAACACCAATGAAGCAATAAAGAATTTTTGTTATTATAAGTAATCTTAATATTCGTTTATTCTGTCGTAATCTTTTATAGGTATATTATATAAATATGTTTTCAGAGCGCGCAAAGAAAGCCTCCCGCGATAAAGTATCTACAGAGATGAAAACATACAAGCCGTCCATATTCGACGCAGATGCCATAGAATTGAGGAACTTGCAGGCAGAGAAGGTATTTATATATATACAATACAACGCAATGACACGACACAACACGACACGACCAGCACTTACAATAAAATACACATATTTATTTAAACTTTACATATGTATGTTTTTAAAAACATGACAGGAGTAACCCAATGCGTTTATACTTATATATGCATACTAGGGATTGGATGTATTCGCTGGCAGTTCTGTGAAATACAGCAGGTTCGGAAAAAAATAAGACCAAATTAAGAGTGTAAAAATAAAATGGCTACCTGTAGCCCACTAAGTAAGGTCAAGGCGCGAATCAAACGCGACTCACTCATCGAAACCAAACGACAGTTTGGCACAAATAACAATTTGATTTTGCGAGAATATATATATGTTGCGAGAACATATCAGGAACATACTATGGTATTTTTTACATACAATGATATATTTATACAATGGAACTTTCAACACTTCAAATTATTCAAATAATATTTTAACAAAGATGTTGCACGTCTCACTTCAAGGGAATCGTATCCTGTCATTCCAAGCGTTCACAAACTCACTCGGATATACATAAGGATACCTACCCTACGAACTGATATACTTTATACATATTAGATAGAATAAACGTCGCGTCGTTTTTCGCTGACAACGCTTCGGTGATTGATGCCATTGGTGTTACTGATGTCCATGGGCGGCGGTGATCACTTACCATCAGGTGGTTCGTCTGCATGTTCTTGTCTAGTTCCGTTATAAAAAGGCATACAACAAGTGGGAGTGTCTATCTATTCTCTATTACCTAGAACAGTTCAGTTGATGGCGCCACAAGACGAAGGATGGATGGATACATTCTAAAGTGTAATATGTTTCTCGTATATTGTTGCAGGAGGCCACCGCTAGAAGACAGTTTTACCAGCAGGAGCTCAAGAATCAGATTCTGGAACAACAACGGATCAGAGAAGAGAGGAAGACTAGAGAGAAGTAATTTTTTATATACATTGTTTTTTAATGACCTAAACAAACCACACGTATGTCAGTAGTATATATATTGAACACTCTCAATAAAAAAAAAATAAGTGATCCATTTATTGTCACGAAGCCAAGTGTTAGTCTTGTGTCGTTATTATACTATAGTCCTTTTGTAAATAACTGGTTGCCTCTACCAATTGTTGATATAATGTTGATGCTTAGCCGTTAAACGAACTAACTTATACAATACTATTCAATCTCCTCTTAAACACACCCACGTCGTAAGTAGGTGGAAATAATATGGCGAGCACGCCATTCCAGTACAACAAGAAATGTTGTGCTCATAACATGTCGGGGTTTATATGAAAGAACATTATAACAGGATTTAATATGTCATAACAGGATGCTGGAGCAAGCGGAGATGCGTAGGTTGGAACAGCAGTTGCGGTCGCTGCGCACCGCGCAGGAGAGGGAGATGGACAGGAGGCACGACCTCGACACTCAGGTGGGCAGCTCTGTTCAATGATACGAGATGGTGCCGACACGTGATATGATTAAGTAACAATTTAACGGGTCATATCGACACAACTGACGTGGATGAATAGACTTCAGTGTCGTAAATGTATCATAAGAAACTCATAAGAAATTTAATTGTGTTATAAATTTTTTTATTTAAATTATTTTCTCTCGATCGTTCGTAGTTTGAATGTATCAGACGAACGAACAGACAGACATGCGAGTGATCCCGTAACAGTTCTGGTTGTTTTAACGCTGGGACGTTTTCTTTGGCTTTTATCTAATGAATTGTTAGAGCACGTATAATAAATACACCACTTACTAACACTATACTCTTATTGTATCTATAACAATTATCGAACAGCAATGATGCCCGCCCTTCCGGAGCGTTCGCTTTTAAACTGTATCGAACGGTGGCGCCATCTATGTCGTTTGAA
>DWPT01001081.1:0-20019 GCA_018251895.1 Agathymus mariae mariae
TCAACACAATCAAATGCCTTAGACAAATCGCAAAAAACACCTATAGCATTCTGTGATGCTTCCCAGGCCTCAAATATAGAGAAATCAAACCTCCAGACCTCGTAGTTTAGTAGATACGGATTCTGCCTGGCGAACGAAGGGTCCCTAGTTCGATAACTGACCAGTTCGGACATAAATATGGCAACGTTTGTTTTGGCTTTGGCTGTCTCATTTGGTACCCTCAAATCTGCAGAAATAAAGAGAATTTTATTCCATGTGGAACGCTTATATTGATATCATTACATATGTACATATGTACAAGATTCAAACCAAGATCCAGACAATACAAACACTTACTAATGTGGGAACCAATACTCGCATGACATCATTAAATGTAATTCGTGTTAACCTTGTGACGGTCAATTAAAGCTTGTTCAGTAGTATAATTGCTACCTCCATTTAACACAATTATACGTGTATCGTAACAAATTAGTGCAATTAAATATTATTCAACCAATTATAAGCTATCGGCCGAGTTCAACGTAGAGCAGTTCCATGGTTGGATGGGTGATTACCAATAGCAATGTTTGTCGAATGCTTAGGTGCTTCTGAGGCACGTTAAATTGTCGGTTCCGGATATTATTGTTAAATGACAGTCGGTGAACTAAGTTGGAGGCCTTCGGGCTGTAAAAGAACTTCTGACACTTGAGTTAATTAGTAAAAAAAAATAAACTAACAAACATTAATTTAGCTCAATTTAGTTAATTTAGTTTTGCCACTAACGCTTCCTCCTATCCCTACCGTAGCAGAGTACGGCAACAACCTACTCGCACCAGCCCTCCTCAACACGAACCCTCATGGATTATGAGGTGGAAATTGGCACCTAAAATGTTTTCAAACTTATTATTTCAACTGCAAACTTTGTAGAATTTCCTACATATTTTATTGCTAAAAGCTATAATGTAAATAATTCGTTGGCAAATAATACCTAAAATGTCATTATCAAACATAAAATCCGTTGATCAAAATAATGGTAAGAACATAATATAAGATTCACGGTATTCTACGTTCATCTACGGAAATACCAGGCGAATAAACGTAGACGTTCGTGAGGTAATTAATGTCTCTTTCCTCGCGGTGTATTCTATCGCCAAAGCAATTGATAAATCATTTTATTTTCACGCTGAGGAATCGGACCCAAGTGACAGACCACGAATCATCGCAAGACCGCCGTGTAATCTATCACTGCTTTTGCACAACAAAATTAAACAATGAAAATCATGGAATACTGGAATTGGCGCATTATGAAACTATGTTCATTTCAGTATCAATACACAATATATTTATCTGTTGAAACGCGATAATATCATAAACTACTGCACGAATATTCGTACGATTTTTACAAAGAAATAGGTGATTCATAATGATTAATGGCGTAATCATGAAAAAAAATACAAAACATCTGATAAAAAGAGCAACAATTATTTCAGGTACGCTTACTGTTAGTCTGGACCATATTTTCAAAGCGAATGTATATTATTAACTCATACTAGTGACCCGATGTGACGACGTTCGACAAGTAACCAATGAGTTTTACACATAATTACATGAATAACAGCTATAATACTTACCAAGTTTAACACGCCTTAACCTTTGCCCATTCATTCATTCAAGCGTCTCTCCTGCGACGCGTACCGCCGCCTCGCGCCTCATGTAAATTGTTTACTAACGGCTTGTAACATCGTTCGGACTTAAACGGAGAACTTTCCGTCGTTTGTACAAATGGCCTAACTTCCGTCAGTGCCCAATCGTTAGATCGTGACAACTGACATCGGACACATTTATTCACACATTATCAAATAACAAGCTAACATTCGTTTGTGTAAGACAAATATTAAGTTCACCGAATTTAAAATACTATATATGCATATCAATTATAAGTAGTGGTCAAAGTTCAACCATAATCATTAAATAAAGATATGATACCTAATATTTTTATTAATAACAATAAAGTGTGTCAATAGATGCCAAATAATAAATATTTTAACAAAAAAACCTACTTCAATTTGAGAAAAAAAAAGAACCTGGTTTCATCTCCTATTACATTTCGGAGACGTATTTATTTTTCATATTTGAGTGAGATCACACAGGAAGTGTGTCCTCTCAAACAAAAGACGAATATTTCCAAATCAATAAATAAAAAAATAAATATCATCAAATTGAAAACTTCCTTATTTTTTGAAGTCGGTTAACTAAACAAAAAAAAAATAATAATTGACAAACAGAGAGGAAAACGGTACTGACTCACAAAGCAACGTAAATGTTATTAAGCGGATCTTCAGGGAGTACTTTAGGGCTTCTCGAATCACTTCCTGTGTTTAGTGGTAAAAGTGCAACGTAAAAGTTCATAAATTTTTTTTATAGGAAAAGTAAAATTCGATATGAAATTAATGATTTTGAAACGGAAAAGGCAAAAAGGGAAAAACTAAAACTCTTCAACATATAACTGAATAAGTATATCAAAAGCTTCTATGAAGGTATCGACTGCAATATATAGTATTAACTAAACGCTCTCATCATAGAATCAGAATTAAATGAATAAGTTAACGTGTTTTTGTGTTATAAACCTTGTCATGTCATATGAAATTTGTGTACCAGAGATTCTCTAAGTAGGGTCGAAATCGTTTTCACAGAGGTTGACATAAGCGAAAACTGGTTTTGGGGATCGACGAGGTCTGAAAACCGACCTCTAGTAATGCTACGTGTTCTGTTATTTTTTAGATTTTCATAACTTGTTTTGTCACTTCATTTTGGAAAAGGGGCCTTTTACCTAAAATAGTTTGAGAATCCCTGTTATAGACGATCCAAAAAAAGCCCACAAAGCATGAAACCCATTTAATAGTAGTCTTTAAAAGCATAAACTTTTGGTGCTTTAGCCTCAGAACATGTTCGACGGGCGCAAATATCAAATTGCATGCCCGTGCCGTGCATTACGGACGCCGGGGAGCGCGGACATTTACATGGAGCGGGGTAACTCGCGTGTGGAACAAAACGTGAAGTTGACACGAACGTCTCTTGCGTATTCCGTGCTTACACAGCGCGCGACATGGAATTGTACCTTGACCTAAATAAATATAGTACCACTCTACGAATAGTAAGTAGGCGGGTCGCCGTCTACAGTCTGGCAAATGAATTATCATGTACTTCGGCCATTGTGGTATATACATACCTGAGAGGTTGTTGACGGTTTATGAG
The DNA here is from genome assembly GCA_018251895.1 of Agathymus mariae mariae. Classification (NCBI taxonomy): domain Eukaryota; kingdom Metazoa; phylum Arthropoda; class Insecta; order Lepidoptera; family Hesperiidae; genus Agathymus; species Agathymus mariae. The sequence continues at coordinate 3,235 of DWPT01001081.1, forward strand.
GTCTGCCAAATTGTAGTGTTGGCCAGCGCAGTGGACTGTTGGTGTTAGGAATTGTCGATCTGCGTGATTTGAGACCAGAGAGGTATTGCGTTAATGGTTACGATAATTCAATGTGTGTCATAGTTGAGGTTCGTAAATACGTTACGGACATAACTAACACTACAATCAAATACGCTAGCGAAGTTGGCTGGTACGTTGCGTTGATCTTTTTAAATATTTCCAATTGAAAATTAATTTAGAATAATTGATTTTATCTATTAGCAAGTAACCGCTTTAAAATGCCAATGTTTGATACGTGAATAGTGCAGCATGACACTGTAAGGAGTTATTGATATGAACAAGTTAATAGATCCCTGTGCCAGTTTGCGGACTGCTCCAATTGGGATAAATTGTCGAATGTCCGGCCGAGGTGGATTAAATGTACGGCACGCATCAAGCGTGGGTGCATAGTGCAGTTAGGGATCGAGGTGACGCCAACACGTTATGCATCAAATGTAGAAATATATGAACTTACAGTGCGACCACTTTATCAATTTCCTTTCGCTTAGTGTTCTGGTTGTCGTTAGTTTCATATATGCATAGGATAATAGAAAAAAAGGCAATAAAATTGACTCACTATAATTTATATTAAGTTCATGAGTATTTCAGCTCAATGGGTGATGCTGCCTCCATCAATGCTTTAAATTTGTAAAAATCACCTCCAGAATCTCGATCATTACATTACGTACTTAACAGTATTTATATATATATATATATATGTACTTTACTGTAATACTAATAAAAATAAATAAGAAAGAAGTGAAACCGTGTACCAAACGTAGCAATAGAAATTAGTAGCTCACTGAAATACTCACGTCTGAGGAGTCAAAGCTATTCTAATTGTGGTAACCCGCATATCAGAAGCTTGATGTCCGAAGACTTTCAACATTGCTATCTGACTACAACGATCATTGTTGCTTGCATAACGTGCCCCCTGAGGCCCGGAACTACTAGTTATTTTTGTTAATATCGGGCGAACATTTAGGTTCAGACATCTACCTCTCTGTATCATAGTACGTCATTTGTTGTTAGTATGGATTTAGTTCAGTTCAAAATGTCCGTAAAACGCCAAAAGTTCAATCTTCTTTGACCTTCGAATGTCTTTGTTTACAACTTTCGCAGAATTCAGTGTACACGCAAAACGCAATAATTTGTATCGACCTCACTAAACACGTGACTATCTACAGCTTACAATAACACTAGCGGCTGTTGTTGTCGTTTTCGATTACTCCAGGTGTAGTTGTTTTCGTATTTCTAATAGCAATAGGCCGGGGTTTAAATACCTATAACACAAAGTCCCGAAGAATAAACTAAATTATATTTTGTAATATACAATTATCATTACAGTTATATTCCCGTGTCCAAACAATCTTCAATTCTACAATCAATTCGGCCGATTATTATTTTTTCTTAACTTTGAATAATTCATAAATCTGTAAATTTTCCTATCCATGTATAATCAGACCAGGGAACTTATTTTTTTTTGTCGTACTCGAATCCGTAATTCGAATTTCGAATTCCGACTTGTTCACAACGCTGCTCCATTTACTCTCAACAAAACTTGACTTCGACTACACTAAAAGCTCTGGATCCTCTCATATACAGATAGGTCCAATAGATACAGAGTAAAACTGATCGAGTAAGAAATATTGATTTTGACTCCATATGTCACCCCTCACCGTTTATTATAGATGAAAAAATATTTGTTTATTCTTTTCATATTTCTAATGTATTGTCTAGCTAGATTATACCCGAGAGTAATATTTCATACCTACGCCGTTGTCGTGCATTGTCAGCGTCGTGCCTTTGCGATGGAAACGCCTATCGCTCTTCACTCGAGAGTTCGCTGGCTTTGACCAGCCGCTTGTTAACATCGTCGAGTACCGAGGGGTAAAATAACAAGACAATGTCACGTATTAAAGTGTTTTTGTGAAATAAAAAGCCTTAGCCTTGCACATTAGAACACTTTATTACTAGTGTTGGAAATTTGTAACGTTCTGTTTCTAATTATATTTTTTTTATAATGCGAAAGCTCGACGATGGCTCCCAAATAAAAAATAGTCGAATGGCAAAAGACCGTTTAGTCTATGCATATTTAGTATTTTAGAACTATCACTCAACAGTTAACGTTGAACGTATCATGAAAACGTATTTTGAAAACGTATCATGGTTGACTTGGAAAAAATATAGTCTAGTCAGGTTGGCGAAGATTAAACAAGTACTATTAAATTAAACGGGTAGGTTTGGCTAGTACCGACTACTCAAAGGGCAGGCCTGCTGTCTTTATTCCCCAGTACGCCAAACCTCCATTCCAAATGCGCGGTAATTCTGTATCAAATCAGAGTTATATATAGGTGTTTCCGCGGTGAAATTTCTATAATACTCAGAATTATGGTTGATTTAACTATAGTAAATGATGTTGTAAAATAGTTATATAAGGTGTTTATTACGAGTATAGAAGGTGGTATATAAGGAGGTATATAAGGTGTTTATTATTATTTATGAGGATGTTGTGTTGTTCACAGCGATGGAGGGCGGCGCGTGGTGCGCCCGCGACATATCGCTACGCGCGCAGAAGAAGTTCCTCTCTAGAGTCGGTGGCGCGGCCAGCGCGCGCTCACTCATCCTCGACGAACACGCCGCCAAACTCCTGGATCAGGTGCTGCACGCGCAATGTTGACTGTACCGAACTTAACCACATTACGAGTTTCCGTATATCACTCATCGCTTATAATTACAGTATACCTAATGATGGTTATTATTAATTTTCTATGTTTTTTTTTTAATTCTATCATAAATAAACATAATATCGAGATTATATAATATACGATTCTCACATTAATTGATATTATATTTACCTCGTTTAATATTTTCCTATGTGGTGTTCCAGTTCCTGACGGTACTGCGCGAGCGCATCGAGAAGCGCGAGGCGGAGAAGCTGGTGAAACACGTCATCAAGGCGGCCGTGAAGCTGGGCGTGCTGCGGCGGCACGGCCAGCTCTCCGCGACCGACGAGCGCGCGCTCGCCGCCTTCCGCTCCAAGTTCCACGTAACTCGCTTACGTCACAACTTAAGCACAATACTTATACTATCCCAATATTTATGTCAATCTAAATTAATCTCTTTCCTTTTAATAGAAGAAATAACGGCTCATACAAGGTACTAACCCGATACGGTAGCCTCCCATAAAATAATTATCTTAACATATTACAAAAAGTTACAACGTTCACTATTGCTGTTGCAATCTTGTTCAAGTGACATTTAAATATAACCACCCTGTAATGGGTTTCATTGGTGTTTTGATAATTTCAGTTTAGACTGATTTAGGACAAAATCTATCGTCCTTCGCAAGTGCGGCATGGCAGACTTAACACGATTCATTAAAATTGTAAGCACGTCAGGGCCTCCAGGTTGCCACTTGGGGATTTTCTTCAATTAAACAGACAGTAAATTCATTTGAATTATCCCAAAGTCCACACATCCTTAAAACATCGACCGGGAAATATCTCATACGTGTTTTGGTCGCGGTGACGGCAATAATGCAGAGTCAGTAACAATGTGGACCCCCGCTTCTTTTTCAGTCGGAAACACTTTGGTGATATACAATTGGTATTACTGAAGTGAACTGGGCGATGGTGACCACGTACCATCAGGTGGCTTGTTTACTTGTTTGTCGATTAATTGCACAAGCAAAATGTCCGTAACTCTCAGTCGTCACCCATTACTAAATTTACGGTTCGCTTTCGTGGCACGAGTCGGTGTGAAGATAGACTTGAAGCGTTCTCGCTGACGACTTCACATGACCGCAGAATCGAGTAAATTAAACATTTATTGATACGTTGCTCCCCGCAGACGGTGCTAATGGCCGTGGTCTCATTCTGCGAGGTGGACTTCTCTTATGACAGAGGGTTTCTCCAGGATGCTCTTCGTGAGTCTCACCAATCGCTCAAGTAAGCCTTTTTATGACCATAGTTTGAAAATATTGTATAACATGTATATAATACAAAATACTCCCTCGCAATATTCGAATATGCTTCCGCAATATTAGAATGTACTCCAATGCGTTAAGAAAAGTAATTGTTTTCTTTTGTTTTTTGTTATACCTGCAAGTGTACACAGATTCTCCAAATATCCGAGGATGTTAACACTTACGCCATGCCTTGCAGGTCAGTCGTTGAAAGACATTTGTCCGACAAGTCTGTGTCACGTCTAGCAGGCGTGTTCGCTCTGGCGTCCCGAGATGAACTGCTGGATTCGTTATTCGCCGGTCAAATCGACGATGACGTACTCAAGCTGACCAGGATGCTACGCAAGGAGCTCGACAGAGGTCTCCTATAAATCACTAGACCGGGATCTTATGTGCCGTCCTACCACAACCAAAGCTGTGCGTACCATCTTTAAATAAGTGATTAAGTCGACTGTCTTAGATTGTTGGTATTTTCCAATCTTTCGATCTATCGAGATCTAGCCGAACTTCGACCGTGGGATCACTTATAACATCGTTATCTCCACAAATGGAGATTGGTGAGCTGATACTACGTATCTTCGCACGATCAGGATGTATTGATCTTAAAGTATTATTAGCTTTGGCTTTAATTTCACAGTGTGCACGCGTTTCTAATATAATTTTAACATTGTTATTTTTGAATGCTCTCTAGCTCCACGAATGTTTAAGGAAGCCCGCGTCATTTGTATCCACAACGAGACTGTTTTGAATACTCAATAGCAAAAGTTTCGCCTTCCTCTATATGTCAAGTTTGTTTACGTGATTTCGCTGCAAAGGCATTTCTTTGATCAATGAGAATGGCATTAATTTAATTTACATTTGATCTCAGTGCCAGCGATGGATCACCGCGGCATAAATATTTACAAATTTTCGACAATAGCGGACAGATATATAGACATTATAATGTTACTAAAGTTTTGATACGTATTTAATTTAAATAATGAAAGTTTATTGAATATTATATCAAAGCTAAAGACCTAGATAATGTTATCGTTATCTTAACTGAGGTATCAGGTCATTCAAGGAGTGTTTTTACAGTAGATTGTAAGGAAACTGAAAGCATATCGCTTCCTTTAGAAGTTGTAGGCAATTGGAGATTTTTCTTGCCTTGCGGTTGCCAGATATGTCTTGCTGAGGAAATAACTAGTCGCAATAAAGTTAAACGTATCGATTTTAAAATCGATACAGTGGAAAAAAGTCTTCGGCGAGTGTTGACGTTCAAAAGTTGATCAAAACGTCATTGACCAGTCTTGCCTGTTTTATGTTTAATTTTCTATATATACGGATTTTAATGGTGTTTTGTTGTCGGGGTTGCATTTATTGTAAGTGTACATAATAGTATACTAATTATTTATAGTTGAAATTCTGTATGTTTAATAGCTATTCCGTGTGTTTAATTGGTCGTTTCTAGATAAATGTTACCGATAATACTACTGAATTAAATTATTAAATTAAAATAAAATCTGTAATCTTAAACAATCTGTCGTCTCTAAAATTACTACGCTAAAATGCAAGCCGATGTAATATGAGTAAGATGGCGATAATAATTTTATAATGTTTTTAAAATGAATAACTGAAAATAATTTGTGTGATATCTGTTAGGATTGTATTTTTAATTATGATTCGAGTCGATGGTTAGTAATTAATGATGTTTTGGTGTTAAAGAAAAAAATATTTATTCCTTACATATTTGATTGTTTGCCTTTCACTGTAAATTCTGTAAACAAAAAATATGGCAACAACCAAATTATCGGTATATCTATCTCCCTCGTGTGTATTGCACCAATATTTTTTACACTAAAAACTAGTGACTCAACCATTGTAATGATGTGTTGAATGATCGCAGGCAATTTATAAATGATGTGTAACAGTGAATAATTTGTATGAAATTTACATTTTTGTTTTACTAATATAACTTTGTTAATCGATATTTGTCTTTGTCGACAGTGTCTCGTAGTAGATGTAGAGATGAGTGGGTTTGTAATGACGGCTACTGGTGTCGTAATGATTCGACGGAAATATTTGCACGTTTGTAAACTTGTTCGGACCAAATGAATAATATCTAGAGCTAGTTCAAACATATCTGGACTGTTCCATATCTTCTAGCGTTAAAAGTAAACATGAACTTTAAAGATTTTACACTTACCGTGTTGATATCGAAATACGTGTATTTTTACTAGAACGATTGGAATTTGTGTAATATTCGCTAGAAGCTGACGGGCTACCCACTATCGGGTGGGACGTGATGTGAACGGGTATCTGAAAGATGTACGAGTACAATCACTGCGGGAGATTCTAGTGTCGCTTTTGAACTTGAGGGCATACGATAGGTTGCTTTGTGACAACAAGACCAACTTCATTATATGTACTAGAGATGTTATCGAGCTCCTTAACCATAACCGAAACTATCGGATATCCGAAATATAAATATCCGATACCATACCGAATCCGATAAAATGTTTCGAATAATTTCGGATAGAGGCAACGCCTAAAAGAAACACGTTATGCCAGGTTACCGCTCTCAGTTTTTAAGGCTATTGTTAGACTAGATAATACCTAGAAATAAAGTCAAAGTGTTATCTTGTGAATACATTATATGTTTTTTCCAATTCCTAAATTATCTTATATCTGTGACCGATATTATCCGCAACAATCGGATAATCCAAAATAATTTCATATCCTTATCCGTAACGGACACCGGTAAAATATTATGCATATATCCGTATTCGTATCCAAATCCGAAATTTCGTATACATACATCCCTAATATGTATATGTCTACAGTTTACTTTCAACGACTTTCATCAATGAGATTTTTACATTTGCTAAATATCGACAAGACGGCTTACAAATGTTTAGTATGATTTCGCGTGAATAAGTTATAAATAAACTTTATACAAAACTAATAATTCCATATAGTATTCTAAAGCAGTGATTGGCGGCATTGTTAAGACTAGTCCACACGCACATACAGACATAGACACACACAATTCGACGTGAATTAGCACACTCTTCATTTTGTAATTCATATTTCAATTGTACGTCCGCTCGAGGAGAAGCTTTGTCATTCGAGAATGTTCCTTGAACACACGTCAAGGGACGATATAACTCGTGGGAACTCGAAACTTCTTGTGATAAACCGTGTTATTATTATTAGATGCCCATAGCGCGTCTGCTTGCGGTGGTTGATATAAATAAAAATATTATCTTATACAAAGTCAACAATCATTGTACAAAGATGTAGAATCTTGATGTTACATTTTCAAAATATTTTCTCGTACGGCTTCTTAGCTAGATGAAATCAAAGAAACGTCCTCTAGGTAGCGTTACCGACTGATGACAATATGGATTGTAATTAATGACGTTTAGTTTATAATTGAGTGGTATTGTCGTCTCTTATTGTTTAGTGTATTTGTATTTACAATAATTGGTGGTAAATGTGACAATTGAATGATATTAATTGGACAAGGGATACATTAATTTAAGTCAATATTGCCAGATATTCTTTGTGTGTTCGCAGTGTCATAAATTTTAATGATGTATGTGACGCGAAATAAGTTAATGTGTTGTATTGCAAAGCAATAAGTGAGAAATAGAAAGTGTTGTCGGGATACTGACGGGGACGTAGATATAACATGTAATTTACATTTAAGGTTTCATTTAAATACGTTTGCTTCAGATACATATAAAAATTGGTATATATTTAGATTACAACTTTTTATTTTGTTTTTTTATTCTTTTTTGTGTTCTATATTCATTCACAGATTATTTTCGATGTTTAAAATTAGAACAACGTAATTACTGATATATATATTTATATATATGTATATGCAAGGGATTTTGTTACGTTTATAATTTATTTGAGGTAACTAGCATGAACTACTGGCGTTAGAAACATTAATTGGACAATCAAACGGCTATAAAATTTTAACAACGCCTTACATTTTAAATAAAATAGATTTTTTATAAACGTCCGTTAAGTTGACTTAAACGGATGGCAGTGACGTCATTGTTTAAACTGACTTGCGAATGTGTCATGTTGTAATTATATCTACAACATGTTATTTTTGAAAGGTAAACGTTAAATCTTCAAGTTACACTTATATCACTCACGCGTATTTGTAGTATTTTTATCACATAAGCAATAACAATACAATATAATTAATAATTGCAATACAAAATATACACATAAAATTTTATCTCATACAGCCTAAGACATAACGACACTTAGTAAGTTGTTTACATGTACGATGTTGTCTAATTTGAACGTTATTTACTTAGCACATAGTTATGTACTGAACACCACGGTTAGTACGTGAGATGAAGTCCACATTTAGTTGCCAGCGAGCGCGGGACGATCTCATGTAAGGTAATGTTATGAGTTAGTCTACTGGTACCCACAAGTAGAGTCGGTCCCGATTGTTTATACTTTCAAGTTTGTTAAGCTGTGTTATATGTCATAAGATTTGATAACAAATATACAATTGATAAGACTTGATTGTTTTATTTAATAATCAATATTTAATGATACTGTTGGACGATTTAAAAATAATCTTATCCGACTGCATCGTAAGGTGGACAGAAAACGTCTATAGTAGTAGCGTATAAGTCAAACTAGATTATCAAGAAAGTTGCAAATTCACTTTAAAATGACATCATTTCCATAACTACTTAATAGCTAACCACCCTTAATTAAACCTAATAGAGGCTATAGATACAAAATACTATACAAGTACGTAATATACCCTGACGACAGAGTGCGCTACGGCGGTAGTGCTGCCATCAATATTTGACGTGCGGTCGTTTGAATAAGATTCACAACATAATCTGTTATTGGATCACAGATATATTAACATCAGATTCAGACTTTATTTTGGACTGTAATGCCTTCGTCTGCATTACTTTTCATAGACAATCCCATGGCCCGGATGATGCCTTTCGCGGGAGGAGCCTACGGTTTGATACTCAATGGAATTCATCGTATTGTATCAAGCACCATATAAACTTGCGTTACGTATCCTATCCTATAGTACACAAATTGACCCGAACGTCAACGTGACGTATCAATCACATACATAAAAAGGCGATACTCGTCAGCGATACGAATACATTGGCTGGATCGGACAAATGACATATATGCGTGTAGACTCAGCCTTAGGTTTGTTGTAGGGTTGCAGCTACCCGCTACAGAGAGGCCCTAGTGCAGTGAGGACAAAGAAATGTTAGACATGCTTGTTACCCTTTCATTACTGAAGCACCGAACACCGCAATCACACTCTGAAGATCATTCTGTATCTATTAAGAGAAGGCACCAATTTGAAATAAAACAAACAATTGTGAAAGCACCAGTCAATAATTTATTCACTAAAATCCCTTAGTATACAATCTGATATAGTTGATGTTGACTGTGTTGATACTGAAGCACTGGAGGATGCGACCACGGACAATTTTTTGATGCGATCGCTTGATTATATTCTTTTAAGATTATTTCATAGCGAAATAAATACTAAATTAATACAATTTACCTTCATTATGGAACTTCAAAAGTAAATGGCACTCAATACAGTACGCTTAGCATTTCTGCAAAATTCCATCGACCTAAATAAATCAATCTGGGTGAAACTTTTATCTCCGAATGTTTAAAATATCCATTTTGAATACTTTGATTGTATTGGTTTAATTGTGAACAACGTGAGTATGCGTATGCACTCAATTGAAACAAGAATTCGACAACTTACGTTGATATTATTTCCACACTATAAATAAACTGCAGTGAGTATTTTAATTGTAATAATAGTAGATGTACTACGACACCCAGTAATATTATAACGTAAACATGAACGGTGTGATTACTACACTAAACACTGAAGGAGCTTAACCTGACGAGTAGAATGGGAACATTGGTGACACATAGATGATTATTTATTTACAAGTACTTTGGAATGTTGAAGTATGGAGATTTTTTGTTCATTTAATGTTAATTATTAAACATTTTTCATTTAAAATTAATTACAACAACGTATAGTATTAATTTTCACATTTGTATTGTAGTATTCGCCGCGGCTTTATCTAAATATTCAATATTGTGTTTTTAACATTCAATCCATTGCAAAGTATATTAACCAATTTTATAATATAATTTTTATGATGCTGCGTATTTATTTTTTAAACAAATAACTAGATATAATTTAATAATTCCGTGTAATAAAAGTGAACGTAATTCAAAAATTTTTTTTACAAAAGTACACCTATTCATAAAATTTATCTTCTTGGTGCTTTTTCATACAGCGAGAGGTTCTTAGATGTAAGTCACTTCAAATATAACTATCGTTATATTTCGTTTTTCTTTCTCAATATATAGAATCGAATCTCAATAAGAACAATATCTGCGCACTAGATAAATACAGAACGACACGAGTGAGATCACACATAAAGCATCATCTATCATCCTGATACTTGCAACACTAAGAAGGTACAAGTGACTATGAAGCTCGAAGCTTTTCGAAGGAGCTTTCACTAGTACTTACATAACACCGACACAGGTATCACTACAGTTAGTATAAAATTTATTTTTCTAAACTAATACCTACACGTAGGTAAGTGCCTACATAATATTTACTAAAACAATGAGTATCATAATTTTCAGATATAATTATGATTAAACTTTACTTCGCAGTTTCCAAACAAGTACCCGATCTTCAATGTACACCTTCAACAAACGTTTTGATAATCATGATTAATTAATTTCAAAGTTAATATTTCATTTACGATTTACTGTATATAAAGTATGAATGCATTAAATGCGTGTGTGTGTGTGTTTGTGTATAACTCTGTAAGTCCATGTTACGCCGTTATCTTTCAAATAATGTCGACAGAAATATTATAAAAATATTAATAAGAAACAAATTAATTATACATATTATATATTACAGCTGAGATCGAGACCGGCCACACCGTCGATCGTGGAGTAGAGAAAATAGTTGCTAATATGCTTTAAGAATAACTTACCTCAATGTATTTTAACTTACGCTAATATTATTATATAAATGAGATATAAAGGTAATGAATAGATAAAATATCAAATAATACTTAATACTTAGATTTAAGTAAAATATATTGTTGTATACACGTACGGGCCTTGGGAATAGACAATACAATTCACGTCAATTGAAGTATATCAAATTGATTCTTGTTACTCCGATGAACTAAAGTCAAAGTAATAATCATATTATATTGTCGGTAACCATATAATTAGTTATAGTTACCAGAGAAATATTATCGAGTACATTAGGTAACATAAAAGATGGCGTCTTGCATAACGTAGTTTTTTTGTTATAATTGATACAAAAATGGCAATTTATGTAAATAGATGTGTTAATTGAACCTACAAATTTATAAAAGAAAACTAACTGCACGTGGAAAATGTGTAATCTAATCTTGCCCCCTCAATATAAAATACTGAGTCGACGCTATTACAGTATTGTATACTTAATATATTAAACAAAATGTGTAATCTAATCTTGCCCCCTCAATATAAAATACTGAGTCGACGCCATTACAGTATTGTATATTAAATAAAATGTGTAATCTAATCTTGCCCCCTCAATATAATATACTGAGTCGACGCTATTACAGTATTGTATATTTAATATATTAAACAAAATGTGTAATCTAATCTTGCCCCCTCAATATAAAATACTGTGTCGACGCTATTACAGTATTGTATATTTAATATATTGAACAAAATCTACATGATTAATTCAAAGGTACGATTCAATTTACAATACTTTTATCAACCAGTACCATGTCGTGGAGTCAATCAATTCCTTGTTATTGTGTACATTGTACTAAACAGAAAATTGTATTTTCTTCTCTACTTTTCTATAAAACTTTAAACTTTATCATAATCGAATAAATAAAAGTATTGCTCATTGTAATAACGCACGCGTCAAGTATGTAAAAATACATGTTTGTAATATATTCATGACAAAATTAATGTTATTTAAAATATTATTCAAAACAAATATTAAATAATTGGTTTTTCAATTACTTAGTGTGAAACCTTAAATTGCAATTAAAATGTAAATCTTTTAACATTAAAAGTGTTAAGGATTTTCTGGATTACGAATTAAACTATTGTGTTGTACTTAACGTTTATAATGTAATTTAATTGATAATATCAGGCGTTACTTTGCGGAAATTCATTGTTATTAAATTAGTATTAATTTACTTTGCAACAATCCGCATGCACAATGTATGATGGTATATACTTCTATACATGCATATAACCTCCCTCCCTCCCACAAAGGACAACATGCAGTTATGATAAATAAAAGTATATACCAACATACATACCGTCACCAACACGTGTTTCGCTCCGGGACGGAGCATCCTCAGGCTGAGTAGACTCTACGAGTGTTACAAAGTCATACATTGTGCTTGCGGTTTGTTGCAAAGTAAATTAATACTAATTTTATAATGTAATTGTTATACAGAAAAATAATCTCAGGTGGTTGTACGCAGTGAGGGCGCCACTGTACATGCTTCCTTGTCGTGCGGCCATCGTTATAAATCTAATGTTACATGTTCACGCCAACGCGCAACATTGATTCGATTCGATAGTTTGCTTTACAAAATAAATTTACCTATCTAATAAAAAATATCATATTTCCAATTACCAATTACTAAATCAAACCTTCTGTGTCGCTGGACTTCGGCGTACAATCACTCACCCGCGTGGCACGAGGCCCCCGACATTGTCGAGTACCACTTAAATAGATGTAAGCTACTCACTTATTGTTTACTTGTCACTTACTTACTGACGCAACTAACATTTAATAGTATTTTTATTAATATTAGTGTTCTGTGCACGCAAATTACTCCTCAAGGAGTTTGGGAGATGATTATACAAAGAAAAATAACTTTAACAAAAGTTACAAAGTCATTAGTCACCAAACACCCATTGCAAGTAAACCATAGCAACGTGTTAAATGGAAAGGTAACATTACAAACTAGTACATCTTACGAAATTAAAACAATTCTGCGTCGCTAGTAAATTATGTGTACTAAACTTTTTTTAGAAGCATTGGCTAAGGGGGGAATGAATGATAGTTTGGTGAAGGGAATATGACAATGGACAAGTAGTATTGACAGCAAAGTGCTTTGAAACGTTATGAAGGAGGTTTAGTTACAAATGCTGGGAAATTAAATAACAAATTGTTATTTATCCAGTTTTAATTGGACGTATAAATACACTGTAGAAGAACTGACATGCGTATGGATCATACGATTGGATATGGATACGAGCACAGACCACACATGGAATTACCGACAGCGGCTACAAGTAACATAGTCGATTGCGCTGTGCACAGATATGTATAGCAAAAATATAGGAATGTGAAGTATTGTACACAGTAACAAAATATGATAATGACTATCAGAAGAGAAGTTGATGCTCGTTTTACATTCTAAACTTGAGCCGCATCAGCTTTAGAATAAAATAGATGACAGTGCCGCTTACATTAATTTATTTTGTATTTGACTTTAAGTATATAATAACGTAGTATCTCTAGACAGGGCAGTCGGACCCGAGTTACCTCCAGTGTCCATGGTGCCGCTGGTGTCGGTACTCAGACAAGTTCCACGACGTCGTGGACTGGCAGCAAGTATCGTGAAACGCTCCGTGTTCCATTGCTTATGTTTTGGATGTGCGGGAGTGGGGGAGTCGGGGGTCGGGGAGCGGAGAGGTCGGGGTGAGTTCACTCGCGCAGCTTGTGCCAGTCGGCGATCTGGCGGCGCGGCGCGGCCTGCACCTCGTGCCAGTGGTGGCGCGCGCTGCCGGCGCCCTCCGCGCCCAGCTCCAGTCGCCCGATGACCTAGCAGAAGCCATGTACGTAATGTTACAAGGTACACGGATAGAAATGTTCAAAGCCCGATAGATCATAGATAAGTCTCATGGATAAGTGATCTAGTAGTTGGAAGGTGACCTTTAGTAGGAAGATTTCCCGAACGTTTCCATTGATCTAGGTTATTATCATTATGTAGAAGATGTTAAAGATTTCGCTTTTACAAACCAATCAGAGTTGATGGTCATGGTAATGTGACGGTATCAAAACTATGCGCTATGCTACGATATTTACATTTAATTATCTTCTAAAAGCTTGATTATCCTAGATTTAAGTGTGTCCAGATAGAAGTTCAAGCAGAACGATTTTAAATTGAAAATATTAACAAACATCCTATTTTAATTTCTTGGATAGAGAGAAAAATAAATGAAACCAAATGCAAAGCAAATGGTACCAATGGTCAAAAAAGCTAACCTCGTTCTTAGTGACGCGATCCCAGTCGAGTACGAGGAGTTCGAGGGAAACATGGTCCAGCGTGGCTGCGGGCGCTGCCGGTACCTCAAATACGAAGGACTCGTTGAACACAGGGTTCAGGGTACGCTTCTTAACATGCGTCTTCTTCTTGGCGATACGCTGGCCGTTGTAGAGCAAATACATCTTCACGTAGCTGTCGAAAGAAATTCATCATTTGAGTTATATTTGAGGACAGCGCAACAAGAAGAGATAGAGAGGTGTAATTTGACTATAATGGCGGTAAGGCCAAGATAGACAACATTTCATATGGAGTCCTAACTTGTCCTTCAAATATCAACAAATTCGTATTTTGATTATCCTGCTGGCATGATTATATCAGGGTCACATAAAATAAATGGAGAATTTATTTATGACTTATAATTTAATAATCGCTTACACCAATAAAAGACTTACGTAAGAAGTTTAGGAATCATAGACAATTTAATTTAACCTTTTTTGTATAAAAACTTCTAAAGAAGACACTTATGCTGTTATACATTTACCTATTATACGTCTTCTGCAGCATATGAATATCCATTAGAAACTTCAACCGGCACCTGGTAAGAAGGCAACTTTTAATGCTTACGGATCAGCCAATCCAGTGACGTCCATCTTGGGCAAGTTGCGTGCCTTCAGCAGCACGACGGTGAGTCGCGCGGCGGCAGGCTGCCAGCACAGCGACACGAGCACCTCGCCGCGGCCCGCCGCACGCATCTGGATAAAGAAGATGTCCGACTACGCTTTATTATTGTAGCACCGGTTACCGGCGCTACAACTAGCGATACTGATGGTAAATGCGACAATGAGGACTCCAGCACTGGTGTACAATGTCGAATGTAGCAGAAATTCAATGTATAATTTCACTGTTTTGATTGAAAAATAACTATTTGTTTTTCTTTTGTTTCTTAATTATTTTGTTCATTAAAACTCTTGGTGGTTGTTATTTTTTGTGAAAATAAATGAAGAAAAGTAGATTAAATAATTGCTTCTCCTTGTAATCTCTTCATCGCATTGTAGGGAAAAATATAAAGTTGTTAAACATTATACCAGTAGGTATATTTATATGAGATGCGTAATTGCCAAAATGGCCATTCGGACGTGTAGTATTTTAATGTTACTGTAAATTAATTATCAATTTCAAATGTAGTGTTGTTCATCGTGAATTATACAGTCTTTTATTTATCTATGTTTTTATTCTATCTTTTTATTAAAAAAGAAGCACTTTTTTATGGTGTAATCACAGATCGAGATTAAGGAATTATCAAAAAGTTATCAAAATATGGTGGACTTTAATATAATAAAACACCTTAAGTCAATATTGTAATACACAATTACAAAACAAGTACCTTCAGGCTGCGAGGTTGAATCTCGCGGCAGAGCGCCATTGCCTCTCCACTTTGCAACTGCAGGCTGGACAGCGGGGAGACGACCTCGCCAATGATCTCATCGCGGGAATATCTGTGTGAAATGATAAGTTATTTATTATCATATTTTATATATATGAGACGGGGTGACAAATGGGTAGTCAGACATATATATTTAAAGGTTTACTGCAGTCGTAGCTCGTTCTCAGTCCTAAATGAAGTTAGCTTATACCGAGGTAACGTAAGAGACGTAACCGGCTGAAGATGTGATGACGATACACACCTGTGGGCGCGGTTGGTAGTTGGATGGGCGACAATTAGTTGAGAAAGTGTAAGAGTACTTCCGAACGAAGAGCATGTTTAGTCTTTGATTTTATTATTATATAACGCTCATTAAACCATGGCGAAGGCCTTCTTGGGGTACAAGTAGTTCCAACAGCAGAAGTAGCGAGATAGAGCACGCTCTAGACTCGGCCATAAGCTATTCCCCAATTCGGCCGAATCATTATTTGATTATTGTCTGCTACACGTGTTGTTTACTTTAGCCATAATTTAAAATATGTAATTTCATTCTGCATTCATTGAATTTCATTACGTTTAATTGAAGCCGCTAGATAAGTTTGAAACTCTTGTTCTTATAAAACAGTGATTAACCGTTTTGTTTGAGTTGCGATATGATCTGTGATTGTCGCAAGTTAATCATGTATAACTATATTTAAATTTCAGAAAGTCTCATTTTTTTATGAAAATTTTGTGATTGAATGTAATCGAGATGCCTATACAGCAAAATTATTTACCGACTATAAAATAAGCCAAATGATTAAATTAACAAAATACATACATTTGTCAAAGATTATAGAGATATTTTTTTATTATAATAGGTCTTTACCTATGAAATTGCCGTTTTTCATGAAATAAAAGAAGCGTATTTTTTTTCTATATTTTTTATTTCTATTAATCAAAGCAATCACCCATGCAATCAATGCATCTTTGCCAACGCATTGGTAGCTTATTGATGC
>DWPT01001082.1:0-20014 GCA_018251895.1 Agathymus mariae mariae
TCCTGCGGGACGCGACGGCATGAGTTAGTTGATTAGGTACATTATTTTGCAGCGCCGCTTGCTTGTCGCCAAACGCCCGGCAAACATAATGTTTGTGTGCTTGCAAACAGGTGCTATTTATAAAATATTAGGCGTTTTTAAGTGTATATATTTTATTTATTCATTTATTTACTATTAATTAAAGTCATCTAAAACGTACGAACGTTTTATTAAAATATCTGTGAATGCTGAATGGCAAGTAAAGCACTGCATTTCTGCCTACAAGGAGCGCACGCCCCTGACGGAATGATAATGTATAATAGCAGTAATTATATTAATGATTTTATAATACATACTCCTGTGATATTCAACTTTTATTTTCAATGAAGTTATATGTGAATTCTAGGAAATTCATTTTGTTCTTACAAAACCAAATCATATTTGAAAATTTCATTTGTCACAAAAGAGAGAAAATGAATGCCATTCCTAAAACAGTGTTGGGTAGATCAGACGGAAGAACACTACTATAACTGTTCGTTAACAGAGCCATATTTCATATTTCCTAACATTCTTTAAAAAATTATAAATTGTAGAATACAATTCAACCATATTTATATATAGACTTAAATTTATATATAAAAACGTCAGGTCAAGATAACACGCCGGGTTTTGTTAGGTTTTTATAAAAGTAGGAATCGCCATTAACCCTTTACGGCCAGAAGTGCGTAATTATAATCCATACTAGAGTGTCTTCTTTTGCTGTTCATCTTATGCTGGTAATAAAATGGCTTAACGATCTGGTGGTAATTATAATTTATTATTCTGGTCAGCTCGGTATTATGGTAGACAGTTATTTGCCAACTGCGTCGGTATAGTTAGTGTTAGATAAACCCACTCACACACATATACTACGAATATACAGAATTTAATCGAAGAACCTGCCCCCCTAATAATATAAAAGCTTATTGTGCAGGCTACAAATTGTAATATTCTGTTACTTTTATCATCACCATATGTTTAGCAAATCGCCACATACATGACCGCGATCACTCAGAATCACTCCGGTTACCAGATCGGGATACTATACGTTACATTTAGGCGAAACATCTAACTAGACTTCGTAAAAATAGATGGCTTAAAAAGAAATATATGTATTTACTAGTAAATTTTCATTACCCGATCGATGAATGGGATGATCAGTGATTACGATAATTTGCAGTTAACATCGGTTCATTCTCGTCAAGATATCGAATATTCAAGCAAAAAAATATTTAGGGGAATAAAATCTCTCCTTTATTTATGTTTCGGTAAATTCATATCTATAGAAGCGTAATTTCAATTCATTACGTTAAATGATGTACTCTTATTTTTTTTGTTTTTTCGTTTATTGACGTGAACTATATACCTACCTTATTATTTAATCTACTAATTATAAATATATTTTTTTAGATTTTCGTTCAACAGATTCGATACAAATAGAGAGAGAAAGGCGGACAGACGATCATGCGAGTCACTCGTAACGATTTTCTCGTTGAAAGCACGAAACCCTAAAAACAATAAGTAACTTAATCTCTAACAGTGTAACAGTTTCTGCTCGATATTACCGGTTTTTACCGGTCACGCAACATTCGGTCCGGAGATCCAATGCGTTGATTACATAAATAAAACCTGTATCCGGTGTGTTGTTCGGAGCAGTTGATAGTAAAGAAGTGATTTAATCGAGAGCTATCCGTTAGCAATGGTCTTTATATTCATGAGACCTGCGGCGGAAAATTACATTAAATAAATGCTGAATAATTTAAGATGTTGCAGGAAAGAAGTAGAATAGTGTAATAATTGTAATATTCGGATCAATTATATAATTCCAACGCACATCAGCATTTTTATCACCGATCTTTAATATAACGCTTTCCTTAAAGCCTACCTTGGCGTCCGTACTTAGTTGTGACGTCTGCATTTCATTAAAATCATCATTAATCAAAATACCAGCATAGTTAGAATTAACCCAATCTCATTTCTGTGAAATTTTAATATTTTAATACCTTTCAATCGTAAATATAAATTTAATTTTATGATGAATGTATAAAATTTCTTAAGTAAACCAGTTTCATATTGAAATTAAATTCATTCAAGGTTTATACTGACACTGAATAGTATTACGTATCAATAGTACAATTCTAACATCTATACCTAGAACACTAGTAAGTAAATAACAAGTACATAGGGGTAAGGTCTAGATCGTTTAAGTCATTAGCATACAATGTGCATGGAGAATATTCATTAGGTATACCTACTATATAAAACACGTAGAATACGTGGATGTAATACAGCCTTTTATTTTTGTCAAATACGCAGACTAACGAGTACATCGGCCAAGAAATGATAATGTTACCTTCGCTGGTTTTCATCTTAACATTCTTAATACTAAAGGCGTCAACAATGCGTTGTTGGTCGATGAAGCGGCAACAGACCTAGTTCTTAAAAGTCCTCAATGATTGATCATTTGTGGTCTACAGGAACAAATACCAGCTGTATTAAGTTAGTGTGTTTATTTAACTGTGGTTAACAAGTCCTGTAAACTCAACCTTCGAGAAGCGGTAAGTATCGAGGTGGTGTTTGTATTGCAGCGTCTTGAACGGTGGTGGAAATTAGTCGCTGCATTAAATCGTTATTTTTTTAAATTAAATTTCTCATTAAAAAGAATGTAAAAAGCTTGCAAAGAGTTTACATTCCTCCGAGACTCGAGCGTCTCTAAGCCGTCCATGGGCTTGGGATAGTCGACGAAAAAATTATCGTTTCTGAATTCAACTAAAGGGTTCACTTCGAAAGTCGGGGCTCTAGCCCAAATATGGCTACAATACTTATGTTTTAACGTTTTCAGAAATCCCAAGAGGAGCATTCTGTAAATGTAATGATGTTTTATTTAGTTATTAAATAAATGTAATGAAGGACCCGCATGAAACGGTCCTTACAAAAGAGTTCAACGCACATTTACGCTTTGTTTGAAGTCGGTCGAGCGAGACATCCGAAGTGGTACAGGAAGTCCGCTTTGTCACACAATTCTTTATGTGGACTAAATTAACATTAATTTCTTTTTAATAGTCTCTCTGAAAATCCTTACGTTTGAATTAATACATATCGAAAAAAATTACAGTGGTAATATTTTATTGGATTTATCACAAAAGAATTAGCTACCAGACCTTTTTAAGGATTTAAAAAGTAAATTTTGAGTATAATTTGGATTAATATATACATAAGTGAAAAAATAATAATTCATGGATATTGTTTGGCTTTACAAAACTTAGGAAACCGGCGTGTTCTATAAAAAAAATAAGTATACGTTTCTACAGTTCTTTTATGAATTTGGCAAAACTACAAGTTAGTCATACCTATTGACACGCCTCCTACTAACCCCAATTAAACATTGTCTTTAGTAGAACATTGTAAACTGATTGTGTACCTACATATTAGGTTATGACGTGTCTCGCCTACACAACTTTACGGATGAATACAGACAGACGGATGCGACAATTCAATGTATGTAAATAGACTTACTTATTGAGGACGCTGGAGCCTTCGACACACAGACGAACTCTCTCGACGACAACTATCTGGGACACTCTACCGACGTGTGATGAAAAGAAATCACAACAATAACACTTTCGGGGAACACTCACTACACCACTTTGGTCCGTACTAGTAACTTCGACTAGTAATTCTTGAATAACAACTACGCAACTCAACTGTTCTTGTAACGAAACGAAAGAGCAGAGAGCTTCTGTTTCAAATATTAATGTATGTTAGGGAGTACGCGAATAAATACGCGACGAAACTGCATTTTGGTTCACCTGAGGCGTTGCCTCGTTCGAATGCGACTGTGACTGTGAGTCGACTTGAATGTCAGGTACGGAGTTGCGCAGGCGCTGATTCGCCCGCGCCCAGCCACGTGACGTCACGAAGGTATTCAAAATGGCCGCTTGGAATCCGAGAGCCTACGCATGAACTGGCAATTCCAACACTTACGTAGCGTTGATTGTTATTTAAGTAAGTATCTAATTGACTTAAAATTTGCAAACGTAACATGTTTTTACTCAAAGTATGAGACAACCGTGAGTTTGGCCTAATTTAATTTCAAAATGAAATGTAACTGAAGTAATATTAGGTTCAAGCGATTGAATAAAAATCTTATCTGACTTAATAGGTCTTATCTAACTAAATATACACTTTTGTATAAAGCTCCTTTCACTGGCTACGCAAAAGAGATAGCTATGCCGTAGAAACGATAAATAATTCTCATGAATGACTAATAAACTGAAGAAAGAGATTATTTTGACAACCTTCAGTATTGGTTAAATTAAAACCAGTATGATGTAAGCTGTCTGCAATTTTCTGTATCAACAACCCACAGCATAGCTAACTTATTATGCCATCAAACTACAATCAGAATGTTTTATTAATATAATAGACCATAATACTTCCTAGAACTTATAATATTATAAACCGTAGAATGATACTGATAACTGATAGACGTGCGCCATTTTGTAATTTTTTTTTCGCGCACGGCTCGAGACTTCTATTCGCTCGATTAACTCAGGTGGTCCTCAAGAACTTCCAAAACATAGATGAATCATTCGACTAAACCATCCGTTTTTGTAGATATTAACCTACTGTACGGTAAAGCGACGTTACGTTACTTTTTGATGATCGTTATCGTACACGTTTACGTTATCCGGTTAATTTGCTTAACATTTAGAAAATTCGTCTATGGATTTTAGGCATGTTAAGATAATATCCTAATGTTTTGGAAACATATAAATAGAAAGAATAATAAAATTTAAAGAATATTAAATATCTTGTGCCTTGTGTGTAAATTGAAACAATAATAATTATAAGAACGCAGTGATGAATGATAATGATAGTAATAGTTGTAAGGCTAAGAATAATTTGTAGTTATACTAAAGATAAAGAGGGCCGCTAGTTAGTCACATCTATCTATTGTTATCAAAAATGATGTAATTTTGCCAACCATGACAAATGTGAATGTATCGTGCAATCCAAAATTCATTTTAATTTTATAAATTTAGAATCTGAAAATCCTGAATCCCAGTAGAGCTATGTACAATTATCTTGATAAAATAAAGAATTATAATTTACATACTATTATTATATATTATATCAGTACATAAAGATTTACAAATTTTACTAAGGAATAGAAACTGAGTGAAAATAGTTAATTATAAAATTTTGTAAAATGGTTTTGGCAAATATTTTTATTATATTAATAGCTATAATATAAACTAATATACTATACTATATACTATACTATAATATAAATTATAACTATAAATGCTAACAGAGTCACAGCTCTGCTCTAACGTTCTTTATGTCAAGATCAGATAGCAAACATTGACCAACCAATCACACATTGAACAGTGATCAACCGAACTACGTGTGGTTCATCGATAAAATATACTTTTAAACTACTTAAACAAAATGATCTTGATGTAACCAGCTTTGAAGTTTCAGTCTTGTTTGTAGCTGAATTTCTTAGACTACCACTAACCACGCTTTTGGATTGTAATTTTGATGCGAATTTTAATACAATTGTTATCTTCCAGATGAATTAAACATAAAGAAAAAAGATATTTATTTATAATTTATAATGTTCAACGGATGTCTACTATATGTATTTTATAACTAGTTAGTTAACAATTTTTTTAATAAATGTAATAACTAAATAGTAATTGTAATTTGGTTACGTAAATATAAATATTTGTCACTACTAAAAACATCTCTTATTTATTTTTCTCATAGAGGGTCATAAAAACGGAGTGTGCCAAAATTATTTAACCTCAAGCGACGTACTTTGAATCCCTCGCTACAATTCTTCTCTAGAATCCTTCGCTTCGCTCTGGACTCAAACGATCGCTCTATATCTCGTGACTATTTTAATTTTGAATACTGGCAAAGAAGCAGCAGACATCGTCCCTGGTGGCAATGATAACTGTCACCAATAACCATGGTTATCATAAAGGTATCATCAAAGTATTGTTGGTTACAAATAAAACGTTCAAAAACCATTGCACATTTATTTTTAGTTAGTGTTATTCGTGGAGAAGGATACTTACATAGGCGGGTAAAATTTTACATGTTAATTTCGATAATCTAATTCCTTCTGTATTAACAGAATTGCCTCATTTTAAGTTTTAAGTTTACGTTAATACGTTCTTATGATGAAAAGTTTGTTTAAAACTGCTTAGGTATTTCAAGTAAAGTATTTAGACATGATTTTGTTTATTATTATTCATAAGTAGTTAATAACTATTCGTTGTACATTTTAACTGTAATGATTCACGATTTTTGCGTTTTTTTTTATCGATTTGTCCATCTAATTACATGGATCATGGTCACGCCAAGAGTCTTGCATGTATAATTTCCGCGATGATATAAATTTAAAAGTATTATTTGAAATTGTGATTAATTAAATATTTCCCTTGGGAATTCCACGCGGTTTCTTATTCAGACATTTTATGATAGGAATTTGCTGAATCGATGACATAATTTGATTTCCGAAATAAATATTCTATTCAATTCGAACGGTAATAAAAGCACTAAATTACGTTTATTGTGTAGGTAAAATACCTAATTATTATATCCCATTAAAATATTATGTGACACACTCCATTTCATTAACATTTTCGGGGGTTTCATACTTACCATGTGAATTAAAACATCTTTCAAATCAGGTTTAAAAAAAGTACATCATAACCTAGTTAGTTACAATATGACATCAATATGGTATACTCATAAAATAGCAGTAGAATGTGGGTCTGGGTATTAATATAAGACGTACATAATGGTATAAATAAACATATAAATATGCCAAACAGATCTCAGTCGTATAAAAAAGATTTTGCAACGTTGCATCTGAACTAGATTTATTACGTCTGGAATGCTCGCTACGCCTCATTGATGCAACACACAGGAAGAATTATTAATGGTTCCTTATTGTCTAGCCAAACATTATGACAGTAGATTGAACATGTTACATGATGTTTAATGTACCGTTTGTAACATAAACGATTGTGTGTGTATTGTAACACGTGTCCCGCTCTTTTCTGGCCTTAAAAAACATATGCTTCGCAAAGAGGAATTATTCATATGTACAAAACAGTCGATACAATTCTTGATTGTATGATTTTAAAGCATATTTCTAGAACTGTAAATAATAAAAAAAGTCTGCAATAACTGCAGAATAGCCATTAAAATTTAATTGACTGCTCACAACAGAACTTCTATGCTAACTTATATTTCATATTATGCGGGACGAGATCGATTCTCCGAGATGGCTGGGTCAATCAGTGTAAGATATTAAATACGGCAAGTGGTTTCCGCATGATGAGATAATAGACAGACTGACGAATATTCTATAAAAATGTGTTTGGCCTGTATATCGATGGTAAATTCGAATATAATATTTTTTTAGTAAAATATTTAATTTGCAGATTCAACCCTATTAAAGTTTTTTTATCAGATTCATGGAACATTAACAATGATTAAACTTTTTAAACCATTCTTTTTAAGCAGCAAATTACTACCCCGCTATTGGTCTTAGTTCATCACTAGCAATAGATATTTATAAAAACATATATTTTTCCATTTATTCATAATTAGCGGCCTATTTCAACTTCGTCCGGGTTGAAAATTATATTTATACAGGATATATATGTAAATTCAGAATAATGTACTTCTTATATGATAGAGGAATGAGTCAATGGTATCGGAGTTTACAAACAAAACAAAATTTGCACTCTTAATATGACTATTAATATTTAATTTCATCAACAAAATTATAACGTAGTTCACAATTCGAAATACGCTTCAAGTTATGAACTAAAGAAAGTTAATAAATTTATCTATTAAAAAAAAATACATACATTATTAAGACGAAATAAAAATATATACTTATATAACAAGGTCAAACCACCTTTCTTTTAAAAAGTAATTTTTCAATGACACATGAGCCATAAATTTGCAAAACGTAACGCAAATAAAATTGTTTTCAGTGAAGCTAACTGTGTAAACGAAAGTCATCGTATACTCGTAAGTTAGAATGTTTTAAACAGCCTTAGTGAACGCTCTTTCTTTATGGAAGACCTGTAATAGCACCGAATTACACGCCTCACGGACACGTGACGTCGTTCGCTTTCTAAACATTTATTTAATAGCATCCCATAATATGAAACAAGTGTTAAAATACAGATCCATGTAAGGTATATATCATTAGATGCTTATGCAGTTTATCTCTTATCTATGAGTATATGGTTTAAGATGATATTTATATGTATATCACGATATTGTATATAACAAAGCTCCAGAGAAATACCTGGGAATTGTAACGATAGATGGGAGTACACCATAATGTTCTGGAATGTGTGTAAAACATGCCAGTTTGCATTCTTCCAGTGCGATGGACTGTCTTCTATCCCTTGCATTGTTACAGAAGACCGGAGTCCAGCAGTGGAACAGTTAGGGGTTGTGTTATTAAATTGCAACAAATATTTAACAAAAAAACCAACCTCAATTTGAAGGTGAATTTATTGGTTTAGTTACTACAGTAAGTACCACGATTGCTTATGAATCCAAGTAAGACACGTATTTAAGTAAAAAAAATAAGATGATATCCTTTTTCTCGGAATGCATTTAGTGTCTTCCGAGGCACGGAAGCGCTCAAATTTGTTTGACATTATTTACTCATCCAATTATCGACGCGTCCGCTGATGCTTAACTAGGGTGATCGCTTACAAGTGATATAAGCTAAGGATTTATGAGCGCATGACAGCATGTAAATTTCATGTACCTGCTTCAAATATATACATAGTTACTTAGTAAATCTATATTAAGTTCTGTAAAATTCATTAAAACAATCGTATAAATCGTTTACATTTCTCAATTACATTGCTCGATGCGACCGGTACGGAATTGAACTTATAACCTCTGTTAATATTAGCAAGGGAGTAACAACCAATAGACTTGGAAGTTAATTAAAAGCAGTGAGTTTTGGAGTTAATTCTAATTAAAGGGGAGTTCTAGTCGTTGTTTGCACAGGTCACGTCGCACGGCATAGACAGACAATCAACTACATTTGCGGGTATCTAATGCACTACTTGAATTGATTCAGAGTTCTTGTCAAATAAAATCTATAATTGCTTAAACATCAATTTCTACTGGATTTCAACGTTTCTAAATCTTAATTAACCTATGCAATATGCATTGATCACCGTCTGAATAATACAGGGAATCCTACTGTGGGAGTATGAGTGTGTTAACAGTACATAGTAGTATATAAAGATACAAAGTAGACAACTAATGTAGCATTTTTTTTCAGACAAATAAAAAATTGTAAATTTGCATAGGAAAAAAAAATATTGTGTAATATTATGTTAAAAAACCTTAATCCAATCAAAAGATATCGTAGTTGAAAAAGTGTGTTGTGATGACAATGTGTGACGTAACAAAAAGATTAATGTTAAAAACGGCGTACACATTAAATGTATTCTTATTTATGAAACTTAATAAAAATAAAACCTCGGGGTTACTAGTAATATTTATGATATAGTTACAGCGAGAGGGATGCTATTACACTATGTGTAAATACGAACGTAGGGTGTCAAAGATATGTTGTGTACACGAAACGGGTATTTACCGAATCAAGTTGGCATATAGTTGGCCGGTAGTGTATAGTAAACAATTAGAATTTTTAAAACTTTTCGAGATATGGAGACAACAAATACGAAATTAATACAAATAATTAGTACGAATTGGTAGCGGCGATCACTTACCATTTTGTTGTGTAACGGGTACTTACGATACATTTTAGTTACTGCAGTAAAATGTATAAATTCCGCGATGACGTTAGTTTAAAATCATCGATCACTAACCATGTAGTGAGCCCGCTGCTCGTTAGCCTTTTTAAGCAAAAATAAAAAACTTTTTTGAAGATTTACGAATGATCCGTTCGCCTTTTAAGGGCTTACTTCTGAGACAAAAACTTCTAGTCAGACAGATACGAGTAAAACCATATCGTTTTTTTAAATAATTTGTCTATTATAAACGGAGAGTTCAGTTCTAAGTTTTATCTTATTTTCTGCGATTTATACAATACAAATATTCCTAAGGTCAACAAATTATAAACTTACATAATAAAACAAATTTAAACCATAAATATGCTGTAACGAACGTGTTTGCTAACTGCCGTATGGGGCTAACAACGTTAAGTATACCGCAGTGGGCGCCCGGGGCGAGTTAGCAGTTCGTGTGCAGAAAACGTGCAAAATTCTATGTAATAAATAGGTAGAGCTCGGTTCGTGCTTTATATGATTAGTGTTTGTCGTAACGGACAAATGAACACACCGATACCAAGTAGGATATGAACACTTTTCAACATCTTCATTTTATTCGAAATCGCTGTCGTGGTGCCTTTGCCGTGGAATCAATGAGTGATTTTAATGTATGGATTTCGAGAATCAAACGAATCAATCGAGTGGCGATTTATACTTAAATGTAAATGAATTAACATGATAGTTATCAAGATTGTTTTGTAATTTGTCTATATGTTACTTATTTAAGAAACTGTATTTAAATATAAACTGCTACTGGAAGTTTATAATTTTGTTTAGTCAATAGTTGTAATCTGAAAATATAATTACTAAATCATTTCAAATCCTGGATTGTGGAGATTTTTTGAAATCTAATAATGAACGCAACTTATATGTGAATAGGCAATATAAAAAAAAAAACAGTAACATTTTTTCCTTAGTCATTTTCGACTAGTTTTTTTTATCTTTGGTTATTGATTAGCTGTTAACAATACGAAAATTAAAAACTAAATTATTTAATGAGTATAGTCTGAATTCGACCACTAGGTGAATACTAGTTACTATAAACAATAATAAGAATTGACATTTACAACAAGATAATTTGAATGATTATTATAATTGTGATGATACGTCACTAACCTGGTACATGTTCACCATTAAATGTCACTCTCACGGAGTGTGGGCGCGGCACTCGTGGAGTGAACGCGGCTACGTATCTGTGGCCTCCAAACGGACGCACTGAGCTGGCCACCAGAGATCCATTACCCCCTGACACCTCCAACTCTAGCTGTCCAGGGCCCGCGTTACTGCCGTCCACTAAAGGTAAAGAGATCCAATAAGGGGATTTTGAAGGCATACCGATAATGGATTTGAAACACCATGACTTTATCGAATAATTCATAAATGTAAGGCCGAATAATTCGGAATTGAACCATCAAAATTTTTAAATTTACCTTTATTAAGTTACCTTTTTAGTAACGCAAATATCCTCTACGAAAGGAAGCTAGGAAATTTAAGTTAAGTAGAGTACGTAAGTAAGTAAGGTAAGTTTAGGGTAAGTATGTTTAGAGTTAAGTAATTTCTTCGACATAACTGGTTTAAGTTTGAAAATAGAAAAATATTTACTTGTACGTACGTTAATTTCAAATATTTAGAAAAATTCAGGTTTCTTTTACAAATATAGAAATTTCTTTATAAATATAAAAAATATATTAGAACATGAAGTTTTGAATGTAAATTACAAAGTAAAATTTTGAGGATAAATATATCATAGCTACATTCGTAGCTTTCTTTTTATTATGACATCAGAATTTTAAATTTTTGGTACCATTCAAAAGTAGTGAATGGTAGTGAAAGGTACCAGGTTATGACTTTAAAATTCTGATATCATCATCATTTCCTAATGAGTGTCTGTAACGGCTCTTTCTGTCACTCCATTGACAGCTGTCATCCACTAGAGCCACCTGCTCGTTATATTTAATATAAAGTCTCGTAGATAATTTTCCGGTCTTTTCTGGAATCGAATAGGTTTACAGTGTTTTTTACTGAATCAGTAATGCACGGTATAAAATTATAATTTAATAATTAAGAAAACGCAATAAAGATACCTGAAAAACTAAAACGTTATTTATTATTATTATTATTATCTTTGAGGAGTGATAAATTAACATTCATCACAAGAGAGAGTGAGAATTATATTAGTAATTCACAGTAAGAGAAAAAATATATACGTCTTCAGATTACGAAATGTTGGATCCCGAATATTAATCTGGATCACTTACACTGTATGTTTTATTCATGTCGCTTCAAAGGATTTCAAACAATATTTGTATTGATGCAGCTGCTTTATCTCGTTAAAGCATACTAAATATTAGCTAAAAATATTTTACCCCGTTATGAAACAAACGCTTGTTGCGAACCGTGAAAGTATAAAGTGAAATTTTAAAACGTAAGTGTCTGATACAAATCACAGCGGAAAGCAATTTTATACAAGAGCCTAGTTTAAACATTATATTTTATGCAATAGCCTTCTACTAGGTTTGAAAAATAAACATACGTATTCTATTTTAAAATTAGTGATCAGTTTTTCTACTCCTTAACTACTTTTAAATGCATGTTTTTATAATATTGTTTTAAAGATAAGCTTACATAGGATACGAGTGTATTTTTTGTTAAATAAGTAATTACATTTTGTTTTGGGTATTTGGGAATAAGGTCGTTACTAGTATTGTGATTCGGTATTCAAGGTAGATTACTAGCTTAGCTTTTTAACAATAACCTACACTTGCATCGCTGTTTATCTGCGAATACGATATGTGGTATTAGTTTGTATAATTATGGATAGTTAAGGTTAGAAAGTGACCTCTGTCTCTCGTTAATTTATAACATCGTAATTATATATCGTTGACCAATCAAAGAAGTTATTTAATCCAATTTCGTAAAATAATCTACTATTTTATAATTAGCTTGTTCCTGCTATTTTGTCCGCGTGAATTCAGTAGAAGTTGTTGTAGGTGTGAGTTGTTACAAAAATCATTGGTATGTATTTTTTATATTAAAGAACTAAAGTTCTTGAGTAAATTATTGTTATATATATCTCTTGGAGCAGCCAACGTAAGTTAAGTGTAGGCCGCCAAAAATTGTTGATTTTTGACTACCTTATTATGAAACATTAAAATTTAACTAAATCAAAAGCAAAGATTGGAAATAATCGATTATGTCTTTTCGCCAGACCTCAAATTACTCGTATTTCTACATTGAATTTCATCACAATCTGCTTAGCAGTTTGACAGTGAAATCGTAGCAAGCAGACAGAAAGTGTTACTTTCGTGTACATAATAATATTGTTATATACAGAATTACAGTTGTATGGTTATGGTTTTCATAAAAATTACAATTAATGAAATGGTTAAATTAGCATCGAAAGACAAGTGCCTTCGAATTAAGTTATCAATTATAGAATCGCATCGTGATTCGAAATTTATGAATTATTTTTTAATTGAATGATAATGGCGATGATGATAATAATGACGAAATAAAAATAGTTTTGATGGCGTCAAAAGGCGCGGATTAGGTTTCACATTTGCAAAGAAACACCTCCTAATTAAGTGTGTATAATAAAATTTACTTTCGTCAATTTACAATATAATGATGAATAAATGTGTTAAGCCAAATAGTTATAATTTATTTTTAAATGTAATAAGTCATTGCAATCAAACTTGTTATTAACTAATGAATATAACCATTGGCGCGTTTGTTAATCCTTTAACTTCCAGATGATTGTGCCTATTGACCTCATATGCTTGTTTTGTTGAGCCGATAGTTTATAGCTATGATGGTATCCACATCGGCCGATATTGGAGACGACGAAGTTCTCAATTCTATTCAATTCTAGTATTATTTCAATATCATATTGTAATTATATAATTCATCAGCAAGATATCAAAACAACGCTTGTCAGAATATGTGAAAAGAATCAAAAGAAAAGTTATTCGAAGAAGTTTCCAGTTTTTAGTTATGTATAAAGTCTTATTATTGTTACCCATGAATTCTACCGGCTGCCCCACGATCCCTTTGTATGCTGGTTTTATTAGTATTCGTTTGGCACCTTTATAGATATCCCTTTCAATTGGTCTGTAACAAATAAAACATTCATCCTTAAAGAAAATTCTCGGCGGCGAAAGCAGGTTTATTGAATATAAATCTTGATTCGAATTAGATTCAGTGAATCATTCTTTTTCACGCTGACAGCCGACCGAACAGATGCGAAACTTGGTCACAGTTATAAACAATTTCAACACCAAAGGTAAAACCGGACCTATTGTTGTTCTAGATAGAAACGGGGCACTTATTGACTAGCTCTCGGACATTGCAACTGAAACACATTGAAAATATTTCACTGATGATTCTGTACGGAGGAAGAAAAGAGCGAGATCTCTACCGCCACTCACGTACTGTATTGTATAGAACCCAGTTATAACCATTGTGGCTGCCTGCTGGAGCTAATAATTTTATACTTGACCTTTGGCTATTGTATTGTTTGTGCAAATGCCATTAGTGCAAAAAAATATTATTATTACATTTATCCCGATGCAGTAATAGTGTCCGAGTGTATTTAATATTTACGGTGACTTTACCTGCATAGTGTGACAACGTCTAGTGTTGATTGTAAGTGCTGAAGTAAGGTAAGTAAATGTGATGCTTATTATGGTTCAGTGAATTGCTATTGTTAAAGTTTCCTAAGCATTTCCGTGCTTTAGAGTGCTATCTGATGTGCTCGTAAATCGATCAGTTCTGGAAGTTGAAGGCCTTCGGATGATTGGAACTTCTAACATTCGGGTTTCCCATTAACCTCTACCAATATCTACTAGAACAACATGGTGCAGTGCACTGCGAGCCCCAATTATGAGGAGATATCAATGTACAGTGGACTGCGTATGGGTGGAAGCGATGGTGACTGGAGTACCTGAAACGGGCGTGTGCAGCGTCCGTCTCAGTCCGGGCCCCCCCGGTTGGGTCGCGGGGGGGCCTATTGGATAAAAAAGACTGCTGCTGTTGTTTCTCCTCCACGCTGCTGTACGACGAGTCACGCACTACGTACGAGCTCTCCCGTACTTCCCGTTTACTGAACTCTTGCTGAAACAAACAAAAAGAATAAGTTGATTTAATAGTGTTTTATTATTTACTCTTCTGCTTTAATTTTATATAGAATAAATAACTTTTAGTATCGGCAGGCTTTGTTATAAATATAGGGTTTTTTATTATTATTGTGATCCTGTCTGTTTGTCCGGTATTCTGTTAACGCATCTTTGGCAGTTTGTAATTTACATTATGAATTCATACCTTGCATACTTTCTATCAATGTAACAAAGAATAGAACTGAAAATGACTGTCACTATTATAACATATCTATAAAATAAGTTAAAAGAGTTTTAATTACTTTTCTACAAGTATTACAATAAATGAATAAGTTCTCATAAAAAAGGTAAGCACCTTTACGAGCAGTAAGAGATAGGTTACTGAAATCGGCCGTATGTGTACATCCTGGTACAGTGAACAACTTGCGTCATCGCACCAGGATGTACATTCCCCGGATATTGAATAAAGCTAGTTCCAGCTCTGATGGATCATGTAGTTTATTTCTAATATGATACGTAGTATGGCGGATCACGTATAGTTCCTAATTTTAATGAACTTGTAAAGCTCGTATTATCGCAGCGAGATTAACTTCTGCTCCTTAGAATTTACAATTAATTATTTACTGTAATTGCTCATTTATGTATACTTCCTTCCAGGCGAGGTCGCAGCATGGAATTTTGTAGGGGGGGGGGGGCATACTAATAATAAGATGTGAAGATATGTCGAGTAAATTAGATTTTATTATACAAAACACTTACGAATAATTACTTAGTATAATAATGTGAATGGCGTTTAAGGTAGTTGATATTTTTTTATCTTCGTAAATTGACAATTTTTTAAGGTATTGCAATTTCACAATAACTATTTTGAGGCGGTCATGACTCCTGTGACCCACCCTTAGACCCGCGCCTGTTTCTCTCATTGTATTCATAATTCTTTTCTACATTGTTTAATTGCTGAATTGGTTCAACTGGAAAGATGTGATGGTGGTAGCCAAAGAGTCTACTAAGCTGAATCGTTCAAAACACTCCCTAATAAATGACCCCTTAAACTCAAAGATGTTTTACGCAATGGGTATGATATAGATAAATAGATTGAAATACATTGTTTACAACATCTCTGAGCAATAATATAGGACTACGAATGCTCCGTCAAAAGCAACTAACTAAGAAGCAAATAAGACAAAAGAAGCATTCTTCGCGCACAATCAAGAAAACGCTCGACGTACTGAAAATAACATTCCCTCTGTGCAAAGTAAAAGTAAAAAAATGTGTGAAGTACTAATATTTGATGTAGACGAAGCTATAAAGACCGCACTCCACTGAAAGTTTGCCTGCTTGCTTTGAAACTACTTGTTTCATAATTAGTAAAATTAGCAAACTTTCAGAAGAAGTTTGTAATGAGTCAAGTTAGTTAAGATAGGCAACATACATGATCACTATAGCCTATAGGAACAGTCTAACGATGTGAAAAATACCTAATTTAAATATCTTAATCTTGTTATTCAAAGACAAGTCTAAATATTGAGATTTGACATATGCTAGGTATTATGATTTTTATATATAGTGTGCAAACGATGTATCGTTTGCACTATAGTGTAAATATAAAAAAAAAAACATAATATGATTTACATTTCGTTACAGTACGATTTAATTATTTAATTCATTCAACACTTAAATATTTACAGCATGTGTCAAGTACAAATTACATTACAATTTTTTATTTTAGATCATATTACATTACGTTAATATTAAAGAAATATTTATCTAGTGTTTAAATTTAAAAATTGGATGCAGTTAACAAAAAAACTCAACAACAACTCAAAAATAGTCTCACCGCTTGCGCCGTGGTGAAATATTTGATTCATCTATGATTTCGAACATTCGATTCTAAATCAATTTTCATGCCCTGCCCCGCATCCTACTGAACAACCCCACGATGCCATGTCGCTTATTCTCTCAAGTTGAATGTCGCCGGATTCTATACCACCCAGTTTTAGAATCAAATTTCAAGTCACGGAAATATTTTGTAACGAGTCCCAGTTGCAGAGAGGAATAGCCATTTAAAAAAGCCGAATCATTGCTGGCCGGCAAGGCGTTTGTAATGACTTTGATGTTATGATGATATTACATATTCTTGGTAGTAAAGGAAAGCCGGCTTTACATAGGGTAAAGCGTCAGAGCCGGCGTTCCGTAACAGCAAAAGTTGCGGGTAGATTTTATGATATGAAATTTTACATTTTTAGAAGAGCAGCCGAAAAGCTAAGTATAAATAAAGTTAAATAAGGCTGCAAGTTTTTATTACACGTTTATCTTTCTGGTTAAGGTCATATTTTGTACTATCCCCTTTTTAGTTTATTTGAGAAGAATATATACAGCATCCTTGTAATATGAAATTATTTGCTTAATTAATTTGATTCTGTATTATAAGTTTTAAATAAACCGATTTAACTGCAAAACATTTAGTGATGGTCATCATAGCAACCCATATTGTCACACTATTGGTTTGGGTCTCCTCTTATAATGAGAGGGGATAGGATCTTCACCCTGGTTGTGAGGGGTTAGCAGATTTCACATACCTTTGAGATCATTATGGAGAACTCTCAGGTCTGCACGCTTCCTCACGATGTTTTCCTTCACAGATAACATAGTGATGGTACTTACATATATTTAAATTTCACTGTGGCAACTTTGATATTTTGGAACATGCTGTCTTCAAAATGCCAGAAGAAAAGCTGTGGTGGGAATGTAACAAAAAACAAATCCTAATCAAACACATATTGAATAACAGAGAGGAATGGAAGAAAAAAGCAAAAGTACTGTGGAACGTAATTACAACCACAGAAAAAGATTACTAAGGCAGGAAAAAATAGTCTAAAAAGAGTTTCCATTCGGAAGTAATGAGTTTATGAAGTTCCGAAGGCAGATTTTACAACACGGTTCATGGGCCTTTTTCTCAGTGGAGTTAGATATGTCATCTGGCTAGGGCCACAATTGTATACGTGAGGATTTCCTCTGGTCCGAAGAACAAAAAGGTATATCTACCTTAAAAATGCAATATACTTTTAGCTACTAATACAAACGAAGGTAGAAATAACATTCAGAAAACTAACTTCACCTGCCACTGCAAATTCTTAGTGAAGTAGCAACAATCAATAACAAAAATCTTGAATTACTTTTCATTTTCCAAAAACCGTTAAGGCGTGCCATTATTAATGAATGAACCTCATCATCAGATCACTTGCAAAACCACCTTGCCACAATTAAATTGAAACAAATAAATATGCGGAAATCGGTATCGGTATCTATAATCGAAGTATTGTAAAATAAAAATAGAAAAACTTTTTTTATAAAGTCCGTTAAAAATAAATTTTATGTCCCCCTTGTAGCTTTTCCGTGCGTACGAGTAGTTTTGGTTCCAAAGAAAGTACTCAGTACTAGTTCAGGGCAACAAAATTTACCATGGTTTATTTAAACCTGATTATACCTTTCCGTTATTATGTTAGGAACCGATAAATTAGAAGGACCAGTTAATGGCGAATGGTAATAGCCGTGAATGAACCACCACCATCCTAGGGGTGCGATAACTGTTGCTAGTCAAGAAAACACGTCGTCACCTCCTTAAAGGTGAAAAAAACTGCTAGAGACATTGGATTACTTACACGACTTGTATAAGTGTCCGACTCGCGGTCGTCAGCTAGTCGGTCAAGTTGTCGATTGAACGAATCGCGTGAGTAGTCGGTGAACTTGTTCAGTTGAGTGTTACGCTGCGTTTCACGATCCAACGTACTTTGTCCGGGCCGGTCCGGTACAGGATCCAGGCTAGGAATGACAAAAATTTTACCTTATTATGAATACAAATAATTAAGTAACAACAACAGTATTTTTAGAATAAAACACGAAAAACATCACTACATAATAAGAATTTTAAATTTAATAGTTATAAAAAACATTTCATCCATTTAAGATATTGAAAATTTATATCAAATAACGTGAATGCATTTATTGATATACATTAATTTTAAAACACGATACTTAGGTAAGTCTCTCCACATCAGGTCTCCACAAATAAATTTCATTTTCACCTAAGTGTAAACCAGTGACGAAACCTTTCTTAACATTCGACGTCGTACTCCCACGAAACTTTTGACGTGCTTAAATGAAAATTCAATATTACGCCCGCCGGTTCTTTGATGTTGTAATACCCATTCATATCTATGATTTATTACCTACTGATGAACGTACCTCACAAAGGCCTACTTGGTAGGTATTCAAATTTCTGTTAATATTCTGTTCGAATTTAGAATAGATGTCGGATATTCTATAATAAAAATTAAGTTCAAAGCGAGGTACAAAAGCAGATACAAGAAGGTACAAGAAGAGTTGGCTTATTGTAAATTTAAACAAGAAATTATGTTCATTATACAATTTCTACAGGTTTGTTTGGAGTGAGAATGAGTGAGTGATTAATCCAACGATATTATGAAATTGTTTACTTAAAATGTAATATGAAAGCAATAGCTTAGTAATATTAAAATCGTATTTCTGCAAGCAATTTTATGAATTGCTTTCAATTTTTTAATTAACTATCACTTGCTTTAGTGAAGAAATAATGAATACCTGATAGTTTTCCATAACAAACGTAAAGGTGCTCAAAGTTTGCCAAACTTTGTTTCGTCAGTATGTATGTATGGCCTTCATCCTTAAGAGGAGAGTTTGGTATCAATCAATCAGCATCAATAATAATCATCATCAATAATAAATATACTTGAGTTTTATTATGAATATATGTCGTTTATTAATTTATGTATGTGTACCGTGTAGCGCCGGCTTAGAATCGTACTACCCCTTCTCGTTCCGTAGGTGTCGTAGGAGGCGACTAAAGGAACATAAGCCATAAAGTGACGGGCAGCAGCGTCTCTTCCACATTCTTGGCCACACACAACCCGCATGCCCAGCGTGGGGATTATGGGCATTACCCCTTAATGATAAGCACAGCTAAAAAACGGCCCCTAGTTC
>DWPT01001083.1:0-20010 GCA_018251895.1 Agathymus mariae mariae
CATTACTGCATTTATTTGTGGTGACGATTTGTATTAATTGTGTATATGTATTTTGTTTAGAATTAAATAAATAAAACAATAAACAATACAAGCTATATTATATAAAATATCATAGAGTTAGAAAAATGGTAAGTTTAACTTTAAGTTATATTTTTAAATACAAAATTGGAGAAAGTTTCAGTTGTTTATGTGAATAAAGTAACAAAATATGTAAATAAGTATTAGGAAATTATAACTTCTAAAAATAATTAATATGTTGATTCAGAAATTAAATTAAATTTATGCTAATCTGTGACGTATAGGTACAAAGTACGTGTGTAGTAAATATATTACTGTGCCTAGCGAATTGTGCTGTAGGTAGATTTTTTTAAATATAACAGCCGAACCAAATAATGCAATTTCTTTCACCAATAATTGAGCTCTCAAAACGCAGACAGCGTTAGATAGATCAAAACGCCACCTATCCGTAAGTAACCGAAAGGCTAGAGAGCTGAGAAAAAATCTTTACTTCAGCAATGCGTAGATATCTTTTGGTTTAGGTCTCCATAATATTTTACATTATCCGTCTAGTAGAAAGCCAAGTTAACATTAAATAAACCTATAACACGTTAGAAATACTATATTTACGCGTATTGTGTTAAATGTACTTACTGTGAGTTAGCTTTATAATTATGTCCATAATCAGAATTTAAAGTTTCAAAATTTATTTATATTTTTTCAACAAAGCATCTAATTATAAATTTAATAGCTAAACTAAAATGAGTAAACTATAGGTGTATTGGACAGCACTACAATCTAACGAGAATTGCATTTTTAAATACAATTTGATCTAATCATACTGACTACACATGCGTCTGTGACGTAGCCGAGGTGAGCTTGAAGTGGTTGCATATAATTTCTAATATTCTGTTATATTTCTCTTTTTGAAATAATATTTTCTTAGCAATATAATATAGCGAGGCTAGTGCTTAAACCATGTTGAAAAGAATAAGGATATAACAGTCTGCAGCTACGCATATACTTATATCTACTAAGGATAGATTATCGATGTTTTAAAACAATCGGTTTTCAGAGATGGCGAATAAAAGTTACGTACTTGTAAAAAAAAGATCAAAGATACAACTGTTTTGAAACAAGTTGTTTTATTTTAGAAAATAATTGCTGATGCGTCCTCTCGGGCAGTACTTTTGTTGGGTTACGTTAACTGATGTCAGAATTAATTATTTTCTTCACAGACTTTTTTGTATTGTACAAAATCAGTGCAATAATACATTTGAGATATTATTTTGCAAGAACTCGTGGTATCCTACTACGCGCTCAGATTTTAAATAATTAATGATAACTAGTGGTAAGCATGCTATAATCGTGGAGTATGAACCAAGAAATATAACAGAATCGTAATCGGGCTGTGCCAATGAATATGGCGAATGTTCTTACCAAGGGGCTGGCCAGTA
The DNA here is from genome assembly GCA_018251895.1 of Agathymus mariae mariae. Lineage (NCBI taxonomy): Eukaryota > Metazoa > Arthropoda > Insecta > Lepidoptera > Hesperiidae > Agathymus > Agathymus mariae. The sequence goes on from DWPT01001083.1 coordinate 1,455, forward strand.
TAATGCCAATTCTGCTGAGGACTGCGGGCAGTCGCTGCGAACACATTATACAGACAACTTGTTGACACGTGACAGATGGTCTACCTTGTGCTAGTGTAAACACAGACTAAATTGTCGTGGCCAGATACGCACTCATGAAGATCACAATGATTTTCGAACGATTATAATTTAACATAAAACCATTATTTTCTTTTTTTTTACATCTTTGCAATGTTTTCTAATTTATGATGGTTGTACCAAAAAGACAACTCTTTGCGTCAATGAGAAGGATCATAGGGAAAGTTAAGGGTAAGTATAGCCACACAAAATAGTCTTAAATATTGATGATGTGATATTATCAGTGTTATTATTAATGAATATCTTTGGCCTGACTGAGTGACCTATTATTAAGATGACGTGCAATAATTTAAGGGTAGATAGTAGGTACATGCTGTATTGAGAAAGAAAACAAGTCAAAGAAATGTAATAAAAGAAAACCATGCTTTATTTTTGATTGTACATAAATATTCAAAGAAAACATTGCAAAGAGTAAAGACAGAAAATAAGATATATTCACGGAGGAAGTTAAAAATATATAAAAACTGGATTATTTCTTATTTTACTATCCAAATAACTGCTGCAAGTGAAAACAGGAAGCCATCAGCTTCTGACCAGCTTCTGAGATAACTAAAGCTTAAACTCCTTCGTGAATTAGTTACATTTTTTTCAAGTGCTAAAACAGACATGTAAAGGTACAAAATTCATTATTTTATAAGGCTTGTTAAGAGGGAAAAATTAGGTCGTTTTAGATAAATATAATTGATTTTTAGTTTTGAAATGTATTATATACAATGTGTACCAATTTTATTAAGGAAAATTTTGACTGTGTAGTTATTTTTTACAAAGAATAATGACATAGAGATGTTAATTAAATCAATCATCTAAGTTTTAAAGCCAATATATAACGAAAGATTTTTGTTGCAGGGTGCAGATCATCCTCTACGACGATGCGTTGCTAGACGGGAGGGATAACACCGAGTACACGCAAAGATAGCAAAACACGAACAAAGCCATATTTAAAACTTTTTCGTTCACCTGGGTAACTGGGTTCTCTCCCGGCCGATAGACCACATTGTGTAAAGGTCTTTTTCTGCCCACGTAGTTGACGCACACGAACTCTAGTAGCGAAGCGTAGATGAAACACATGCATACGCCGTCCCAAACGTTCATCGCCGTGAGATTCGACACCACGGGCAGCGTGGACCGGAAACCGTTGGACGTGGTAAAGAAGTTCAACATTGTAGTTACACCTGGATTCAGAGTAAGCTTCGTCATCGCCAGCAAGGATGTTCCTTTATTATCGCATCTTGCATAAGTGAGCATTATATTTACTAGATTGTTAATGTAGCCGAACACAATAGGATTAAATAAAAACAAATTAAAATTAACGTAATTGTTGCGGTATTCATTCAACTACGCTGCGATATTCTATTTAAACTAGCTTATAGTTATATAGGGAGTCATATATGCATATGACTTTGAAATATTAGGATTAAAATACACAAATGACTTAAAACGGAATGGAGTATGAAATACTATAAAAACTACAATGTGATTATGATGAATGTCGAGGTAATTTACGAGACTCGTTTAATGCTCACTTATAAAGATGTTTTTTTTTTTTTAAGTTAAATCGTTTATATAACGTTTACGAGTATTACTTTCATAAATATATGCTATGCTTAAAGCCTTTACAGCGGATGGTACGTGCGATTTGTCAAATACTACTTAACTACGAAGATATTAAAATCGTGCCCTTAATGTGAGTTTACTTAGGAGTTTAAGACATCAAAAGAGAAAGCTTACATTACAATTACTTTTCGCTAGATGTGTTCTTAAACCTTCATACCACAGAAAGAAACTGTTTTCATAGAAAGATACGAAGAACAGTAAATCGTACATTAGTAAAACCCACACCAGAGACACTAAACAGTAACGAAGTTCTTAGTATATTAGTCTACCTGTAATTTACTCCACTAAATTAACAGTACCTTTAAATATAAATGAGATGATTTACTTGGTTTAATATGTAACAATAAATATAAAGCGTTTCTAAATTTTTATGCAAAACTGATAATAACACCAACCTATCATTACTCTAGCAGGCACTGCATTCCATTCCAGCCAAAAAGTAATAAACGATGATGTCACCAAAATGATGCCCGGAATGAAAACTGTGGTGAAGTAAAATGATCTATCCCGTGTGAAGATGAGATCCACTTTGAGGCAGCTGTAATTACCTAAAAATATTAAGCAGATTCTACAAAATACATTGTTACTAACTAAAAGTTTGTGAAGGCGATCGTTGGCAGTGATAAGTTCTAAGTTAAGAAATTATTTACATTGCCAACGGTAAGCGAAGTTAACCTGTAAAAGTAAGGAGTTAGCGTGTTATATATTGACAGCCCCAGCCACATCTATGAAGAGAGAAGTTGCATTGCAAGACCGAGAACATTCCAATCGCCAACCATATTTTACCTATCATGGAACGGGCTGGCACCGCGTTCCATTCCAGCCAAAATGTGATGAAGGATGAGGTCACCAGAATTATGCCAGGAATAAATACTGTGGTAAAGTAGAAAGCTCGGTCTCTTGTAAAAATTAGATCCACCTTTAGACAGCTGTAGTTACCTGCGAAGTGAATATTCTTCGTAAATTTTGAACAACGTACAACGTCATACGTTTTGAATTTATTCAATAGAACGGTGACGTTGCATATTGTTTGAGGAAAAATATATTGGTATAGAGCCCGAGTAAGTTGGTGCGATGGTAAATTCCAAGTAACTCCATTCAGTGGCCTTGTAAAAAGTTCCTTTTTATTTACACTGACTAAAACAAAAATCAGCAACTAATATTACTACCATTCCGTATGTAGGAGTAACGCGTGTTGTGTTGCGGTCCACATATGCGTACCAACATACAGTAGTGTTATGAGTTTGTCTCAATATGAACTCTAGCTATTTCACTAACTCGTGCATTCAAACAAACGTGCACTTGCCAAGACGAGTACTGAATGATAAAACAAATGATGATCAATGATGTGTTGATGGATAACTCGGTGTTGCCGTTTTTTTGCTCGCCACCGAAAGTTAATTTTGTCGTGTTACTCGGCTATGACACAACAGCGCATTTACTCACACATAAGCGGAGAATATACTTTAATTATGAAGACACCGGACTGAACGTTTCTTCGTCCGGTGCTGCTCAAGAAGGTACCTTGCTCCTCAAACCGTCTCTGGCAAAGGTTACATGTCAGCTCTTCATCGTCTTCGTAAAGTGACATACCATCAGCTGCTTGCAAAGAGTTCAACAAAATTCTTACAATCTACATATTTTTTCATCTTTGACATTATTTAAATTTTTTTTTTTGTAGAAAATTGTGTGAATATAACTGAGGTGCAATGTTTAATGTACATCTACCTAAGTACTGATGAATGAATTTGACTAGTACGAATGCTGTATGCGCTACTAGCTATTTTATTTCAATTACGTTGCGTAAAGCGTCTACCGATCAAAAACTGATGATAAAACCGACATTTTACATTTTTAAAAGTTTAAGTATTGTATCTTACTAACATGAACATAAAACAAAACTATTACACAAACCAAGACCAAGCTGAAAAGAGTTAATCAGAATGTTAAATTAGTCGTTAAACAAAAAATTTGGCCCTCCTGTGGTGCAAATTATAGTCTGTGCAAGTTTTAGAAAGAGCGTTGGCATGGGCGTGGCTGTGGATCTACAAGTCGTTAATTACTAAGGCTGAGAAATTAAGCATATCTAAATTTTACGTCTTTAGTTTTATGAATTTAAAACTACAAACATGTACTGCATTACTGCCTATTAATGAGTAGAAGTAGTGAATATCACTAGCTACGCCCATGATCATTCGAAATGCTTTTCTAGGCATCCCGATCAAGTAATTTTATAAAATTAATGATATTTTTGATGTAGGTACCAAAAAGCAATGTTGAAGTGACGAATATAAGAAGTGATTGTTACCTCGCCAGCTAGCCTTGATCGGGCACGGTATGGTTTGGTTTTGAATGAGATACGCATTGAGCGTCGTGAGGGATGGCGACTTGCGAAGGGTGTCTTCGTCATTCTTCCACACGTAAGTTATGGCCGATTGTTCGTACGATACTGGAATGAGATTAAGTTATGTATTAAATTTGAATTCAACTTTTGAATAAACTCATTTAAAAGCACACACTTTTTTTATTAATGTAACATTTACAAATCAAAGGGATGATTACAAAACAGCTCCGTTATTAATTTTATTTCTTAAACATAAACTATTTAAAGCAGAATACAGAAATAGCAATACTATATTTACCTTTCCAATAACTAAGCGTGCGTGTCTAGTATGAATACAGTTTACTCACTACTTTCTAAGGCAAATGAACACAGTGGGTCATCAAAAGGAAAAATGTTGAGCCGCCCCTGACAGGACAGGATGAGATGTCGTCGCATTAAATAGTTGATTGTTCCGTTGCGGTATATACGCAACGCGAAATGCATCGGTATGATTGGATCCTGAAATACCATGATTGCTGTTTTCAACTATTATCATGAGCACAACTATTATGACACAATCCAAATATACATGTACCTAATAACCAATTTTTGAAGTAGGTATATATATACCTTTTAATATTATGTATTTGATTTATTAAAGTTACGTTTAATACTACGGTAACTGGGCGTTTTCCATACATAAAGAGTTTAAAATGGAATTTTAGTCCAGTGTATTGTCGCTTTACAAGATCGTCTTACATAGTTACATTACACGACTACGTTCATATAATTACAACTACCTACTCGTACATTCAGTCTACATTTTCGACAATACCAGTTCATTATGACTATTTATTAAGTACAGTTACGAAGTAAAAACTCCCTAGAACAAACCTTGAAGTCACCATGCATAATAAAGTATGTGTCCGGTAGCCAGATGTCCTCGTGATGGTGTATTGCATTTAGGAAGTCATAATGAGATTGGTTGGAATACCGCAGTCGAGGGTCATACCACTGTTGCTGAAGCAGAAACTCCACTTCATATTTCTGAAATCGTCAATATTGAGATATTGATAAACAGCATGTGACACATTAAGGTGTATGTTTATTGATGTTTTTGTTGTAACGCATTTTTCGTCGCAAGTGTACATTGTCCGGGGAAAATTCAAAGAAATATGTAGCAGATGTATTATTGTCTGTATATGTAGTTAGTCCTGAGAACTGAGATTGATCGATTGCCTTAATTTTAGCTGAAATTTATTGCATCAGATGTGCAACGTTGTTTTTTTCAGTATCACGGTATTTCCTGTTATTGCATTTACATGTAATATTAATATATGAGCTATTTGTTTGATTACTAATATTAAAAAACTCCGTAGATAAACTGTGAGGGTTCAGCATAAAGTTTTCCATGTCTGAATATAGCGTTTACATTTAACATTGTGTGAGGAAACCCGTGATTAAAAAGGGGATAATTATATGTTGTGATAAAGACTAATTTAATATGGTGTCCATAAAATTTTATGTGCTCAGAAAGATCATTGATTTCGTAGCATGTTAGTGTTGCAGCGAAAGTACTGAGAGTAATAATTATATGTGAGTCAGTTTTATATGTCTCTATCTCATTAACGGTCCTTGGTAGGTTAAGAGCTTTGTCTTTACAACTCAGAAGCCAGCATTTTCATACAGATTTTAAAGAAACATTAAAATAATAATTAATAATGTATTTAAAAAAATGAATACACTTACAAGACTAGATTCATCTGGAGATGCTAAACTAAGAAGTAGCACGCTTACGTTTACGGTGAGTACACCTGAAAATAGAAATACAAACATGAAAACAATGTGGTTCTTGTAACAAAGCTACTAAACAAAACCTTTATTTGTTTTGACATACTTTAAATAGATACTATAAAATGCAAATAATACAAGTTAGAATAATATAAGCTAGATATTTAAAGGAAATACTCTGAATTTAAAATGTACTACAGAAAATTACTCACGACCATAATCATGCTACAAGAAATGGGAAAAGAGATATTTTACACGGAAGCTTATTTTCTAGAAAGTTGTAACTAACATATTTAAAATTTTATACAACGAATCTCACTATAATGCAAAGTGCAATAAAGAGTCACGACAAGATTGGTAAACGGTAAACGGTCGACTCAAATTCACCGGTATATATAAATAATTAAGGTTGTAAGTAAACAAGTGTTTAATGTTTGTGAAAAGAGAAAATCATAGGGCAAGTTAAGAATTGGAAAAATATTTTATGATTTGAAGTAGAGATATGTTAGCCACCTTGATTACTTAAATATTTCAGTCCGTTCAGTACGTTACATATTAGATACATGGCAATCAGAAATAAACAATCTATGTGTGTGCTACAGCTAGTACATAAAGAATATGTGCTTAAAACAAAATAAAGATCGCAATAGTAGTAGACGTGTTAGGCATAGTCACATCGCAAATAGCCAAAATAATAGAGGAAAGCAAAGATCCATCTAAAGTCGCGTGAGGTACACAGCCTAAACACTCGAAGATCGTGCAAAAGGATAGTGCGGTGAAATGTAACAATACAACAATAGGTAGAATTTCTCTTTTCATAAACATAGAACACAACGCACCGCGATTGTGCGATCGAGGCCGGAGAGAGGATAGTCCGATAGTGTTTTGAGCCAGAGAGTCGTTCGGGGACGTTAAACCACAACAGAATTCTGGATCTGGAATATTACATCACTTCTGTAATTGTGACTACCAAGTATCTATTCTACTTACCCCGAATTTTATTGGAGAGACAGACTATTAACGACTTTTGATAACTCAGATAATATGTATATAAATGGGATATATATTTTTTTGATACTTACCGTCTACTGGCGGTAGCAGTCTTTTGTCGTAGCGGGAGTTTTTGAGGAGGTTGTCCAATATCTCTTTATCCGACTTTCCCGCTGCAAAGCTGCCAATATAAAAGTAAGATTAGATAATTTATAAATAATGATCAATTAATTGTAATTTGATGGTTACGTACCAATTGAGTTCAGGTTCAACTTTTAGAATACACAAACACATTAATTATAATGATAATTTTATTTTAGATCATTTCAATTTTTTTTTATTCCATTACGCATATCATTTCTGTAAGAAAACCCCAAGGATTTTTTTTATTAGAAACTAATAACGCCAGGTTAACATCTTGACTACTTTTTTTGTGAATAATTAAGAAATTCCTTTGGGATTTACCAGTTATTCAATGTTTTGTGAGGAATAGAAGAATAGTAAAATTTATGTATATATTTTCAGTTTTTAAGGCTCGTTCAAGTGTGAGTTAGACAAGTATTTTACCCTGGATTTAAGTATAAATATTCTAAATATTGTTATATTTATCTTCATTATACATTGGCGTATATTTAAATTTTACTCCATAAAGCGTAAAGAAAGAAACAAAGTTTGATTTATAAATAAATGTTTCTGGGATATATTTCCGATGAAATTTTGAATAATTAATTAACTAATTAATAATCTCGGAATTCCGTTAAGTGCAATTTTAGTATATCTTCCACTTTGTATTCACTGGCAACACAGGTTATAATTTATTTTACGAGATTGTATAAGTATCGATGTATATGATTCATAGGAAAAAATTGTGGAAAAACAATTTTTATACATACAGACAGATTTTGTCTTAACTATTTTTGGATAAACTGTGTGGCTGAATTTGTGATTGATTTATTAATAATTTTTTTGCACACGTAGGATCGATCGGGAATTTTACATAGTGTTCAGATTTAAGTATTGTAACGTTGAATATATTTTTACTAGACTATACATATTGTACAACTATATACGATTTGAAGGGTAGCATGAAGATGAACATCGCCTTCTAGACCCAAATAAAACACAAAAAAACAAGTATTTAGAAGGAACCGACTTATAATTATAACAGTGCATTTGATTGATGTATTTGGGTAAACATTATGATTGATACGTTATGACTAAGTAACTTGTACATATGCACGTAAAGCGGAAAGTATATAAATGGAGCGAGGAACTTTACGCTCCAGCGGTCGTGCACCGGCCAAAGCGTTACTTTCGCCTCGCCGCCTCCCAGTCACCCCCTTCACACTTTGTAGTGTAATATGGTGCCATATAATCATCAAACATCATGATATTTTTTCTACTATTGGAAAAATTAAACATAGCTAGGTTTAGTTTAGACGTATTATAATCTCAAAATGATATCATTAGTTAGTGGACTGGTATTCAAGAAATGATATGGAGCTCTACGTAGGCAAATTGTTTAATATGAAAAAAAAAATCTTCGAAGTAAATAACATTGAAAATGTAGTTATGTCATTCGATAATTAATTAATTTTCATGGAATATTTGGACTAAATTATAAAAACGGTCACAAAGTTTTGAGATTCATAAAATTGATAGAATATTAAACCAAAAGGCCAGCAGATAATACACAACATAGGTACAACAGTATATTTCGATCTGATCATGTGGAAATATATGTGGCCTCCAGATTATGCAGCATATATGCTACGTATTTAATGGATACGACGTATATTCTGTTGGTTCTGTTGGTAGAGTTTTGTCGGCAAACTAGAATTAACGCTAGGAAATTCTAACAAATTTCATTCAGTTTTTTGCACCGTCTATTCGAAGGACTCTATCTACGGCTTTGTTAGATTTATCAACAAGCTTATTAAGAATCTCCGGGTGTAAAATATGAATATTCATTTTTTTTATAATTTTCAGGTTAGACATGTTTACTGAAGTGGTTGTGCATTATCTGTCTATGAACCTGGATGTCATTTTTTTATGAAAGCCTGTAACAACCTTTAGTGATGGTATAAATAAATAGAGCATCTCAATTGATGGTTAATTTGTTCATCGTTACGGTACATTTCGACGAAAAGTGTTTATAAAAATAACATCTTGTGGGTGCCGTATGTGATAATAAGTTTTCAATCCATAAAATGTATTTAAAAGGTAAATTAAATTTATGACAATATCTTACATGTCGGACGTGAGGGCAGACACTTTGCTGAGCATAAGGAAGAAGGCCACGGCGCGCCCCACCACGCATGACCAACCCATATTAGGACATCTGCAGACAAACATAAAAAAATTGTCAACTATTACAAAGGTAATGGATAAGGTACCAATCAGCAATACCAATTTAATTGTAATTTAATTATCAATAATATCGAATTATTAAATAAATATTATTCTGGGTATCGGAATTAATTCATTTTAATTTATCATCTTGTGGCACAAGAAAAGAGTAATAAATTAATATTTGGACTGGATAGATACATATTTTGTGCTCTATGCTTGGAAAAATTTGCAGTTTCATAAATAATTATGAATAAATTCTGTAACAAGATAATAGAAATTCTCACTCTCTATCAACAAGAGATAAGAAACCTATGTGTCATTCTATATTTTTATCATATAACATGAATTCATGTAATCACGAAACAGATATTTTTATTGTGATTCAATCTGTTTCTTGTGTCCACTTTGTGTCCAATGTTATTAAAAACAACATTATTCATTAAAAATCAACTGAGAGTATATTTCTTCGATATGTTGCCTTATTATATCGATTATTGGTTCCAGTATCTGTAGACCTGTTTTTAACCAATATAGTGACGTTTACTCAACAATTAATATTAATTTATCAGTTAATTTTTTCATTGTAATATAAATTCACAACCAGGTAGTTGTAATATGCATCATACTACTACAGAAAAATAACTCGTAATATGCATCAAGCTCGATTTAAACATAATGTATTTTATATCCTTTCAGAATTTAATTGGCGGTCCACTTATTTTTTAAATATGTAAAATATCAATCAGATAGGTAATTAGATGGAAAATAACGTAGCTTATGGAAATAACGTACAGTTTTTAATATTATTCGGTGGATTCGTATTAGAAAACATGGTTTTGTATATAAACTAATAGTACAATGAGATGCAATTTCTAAAGTTCCGTACGTAGATAAAAACAATACGCAAGTATTCAAATTAATACGATAATTACATACCAGTAACAAAACCGAACCTTTTTGGAATCGCGTGTACCGTGTTTGTCGGTCGTTGTCAGTATTTCTCTGAGATTTCTTGTCCGTTTTTCTCTAAAACAACTTGACAAGTACCTGATTCGGAATTCAACGATATTTTTAGGGACAAAGCAACAATGGACTGGTGGTTCACAATTTACCCGACAAAAACAAAAACAAAAATAAAAGTTCAATTGACTTCGGGCACTTGACCAAAAAGGTAAAAATATGAACTAGAATTTTTCGTTAAATATCATGAATTTTAATTGTAATTCAGGTTTCCGATTGGGAGTAAACACAAACTAAGTGTCTTAATTTAGCTCTTAATGGTGGTAGCTAATTTATTTTTGTAAGCAAGCAAAATTTATTTGCTTGGCTGCAGAATTGGCCATATTGTGGCGGCCTAGAATTTCCCCCCAATCCCATGCTGGCAAAACAGGGTGTCGTAAGAGGCGACAGAAGCCAGTCTGCTTGGTGGTAGGGCTTTGCGTAAAGATTATATTATCAATATTATTATTAAGTCGTTAATATTATTATCGGTAGTATTATCTTTTCGTGAAGCCTGCCTGGCTAGCTACCACCCTCCTGCTTGAGTCAGCTTCTTCAATTGGCTTGAGAGCCAGTACCTTCTTTTTTACCTTCTTCTCATTTCCTGGCTGACAACGCATCAGTGATACCTTTAGTCTTGTTGATGTCCATGGGCGACGATGATCACTTACCATCAGGTGGCTCGTCTGCTCGTTTGTTGGCTGTTACCATAAAAAAAAGAAGAAAAACGAGTGAGTATTTACTTTCTTTAGCTAGAGACTTATAAATCTATCGGAAATAAAAGTAATAATATTCATGTGACTACAACAATGTTGTTTTATGACACCGTTAATAGTCATACAAATTGTCATGGGTGTGGTCTGTTAAACTTTGTGCTTGTATTATATTTCGTCAGAGAACTTACTTTATCAGAGGACGAAATTTGAGGTTATTAAAAAACCTTTTTATTTTAAGGTATTAACATGAATTCCAGAGATTTTTAAAATATTGGAAAACCTTAAACTGATAGAGGTTAATAACCTAATTTTGAAAATAGAGTATATCTCTCCTCCGTTAATAGTTAAATTTCTAAAGATTTATGAAGAGAGGTATTTATGTATACTGTTTAGTGATATGGTAGGCCCATTTTATTCATTTTTTATGTATCTACATAGATTAACCTCGTTAATTAACCGTATATTGTGTATACTAGTATATCTTTTTGAATTGCAAAGATTGAATAGATACTTGAACTAACAAAAGAAGCAGGAATGTCGAGATGTGGCAGAATGAAAATAGGTAAAGAAAGTCGTAACCTTTCTGCTGACTGCAGAGTGTTGTCGGCATGTGGAGAGATGGTTAACCCGTCCGCCGTGCTTCACTTCTCTCCAACAACATTTCGAGGTTCCTGCAACAAAAATAATAAAACTATTGCAACCGTTTTATACGAAATAAATATTTCGCAAAATTGAATACCTCCCATTAAACCAATAGCGTTTATATAGGCTGATGATGATGAATATGATGAAGGTGATGCTCATGGTGATAATGGCGATGAAACGACAAGGTTTAGGAGGTAAATCCACCACGATGTTCCAGTAATACATATTGATAGTCAATTATATTTATAATTCAAGATTTAGGCGTGGAATTTCAATATTTTCCGCTTTAAAAGGTACTCAAGCACGTGTATTAGGCAGAAAAATCGCCGCTAGATCATAGAACAGGAAATGGCCCTTTTTGATATGGTACTTATATTATTATTATATTGTTGTTACTATACTACATACCATACTACGAGTAATTTACTGCACAAAAAATACTATACTCATAGCAGAGAGTCAAAACCATAACCACTAATATTTATACTAGATCAATTTAATTCAAATATAAGGTAAACAAGTAAGTTATTTAGGATAAGTTCAATTTTATATATTATTCATGTATATCGTGTGTGTACCCGATAAACTTCTCAAACTTTGTATGCAAAGTATACTCGTACCATCCAGCGATAGCTTCAGTATTCGGGGTTTTATGCGATAAAATAGACGCAAAGCGTTGACGACAACGCGACGCTCAAGAGAATTTCGCTTTTGACCTAGTCTCATATTGTTCGTTAAATGCAAAGTATCATTTCCAAAAACATCCATCTATTTGTTTGACTTTTCACTTTTATCATGAAAACGAAAAAAATCTAAGACTTTGACATTGATTTTGCCATGATAGGTAACACTGTCAGCGAAGGTTTGAACGTAAGGTACAAACTGCTTCTTCAGAATAAGTATTATGATATTTTATATGTACATGTATGTTGAAATAATAACAACACTACACGAACTCAAGTGTTGTGCGTATTGTGGTAAGACTCAATCAACAGGATACGTTTAAGTCTCTATGATAAGGGCATAACATTTACATAGCGAATTTATGTAAGATTAATGGGGTTAATAACTGTTCCACTGGGCATGGATCTCCTCCGACAATATATTGATATTTTGGGACAATGCCGTAATGATGATGTTGATGATGACAGGGACTCAAGTTGATGCTGACCGACATTTTGAAAGAGAATTGGTTATTCGAAACATTGTGATAGCAAATTTATTGCTATTACATTTATGATGGATTCTCATCAAAATCGGTTGGTCATTATCAGATTCAGTCCTCGAAGGTCAGTAACATGCATCCTAAATGTTGCCATGAAACTCTTTTACCTTATCGATCGATCCATGATTGAACAAAATGTATTTCCTAAAAACGTAAAATTCAATTTCATTATGCATTGCTATAGAAAGTATAACAACAGTTATTTATTCAAACATGCTTCAGGGAACTACGTTGCTATTAAATATTTTAATAAGTTGGCTACCCTCCATGTTTTAGTTATGTCGTACGTACGATCGTACGTCGAGATACGTCAACATTATAGTTTATTTTAAAATATTTATACAATCAAATTAATACACAAATTGTTATTAATTATCATAAAGTATGAACATGGATAGAAATATTTTTTATGTCATGTAAAGGAGCAGTAAAAAGCAGCAGCAGCAAATAGTCTAATAAGACTTACATAGCCAGCCTGATGTGAAGGCTTTACCTTACCAATTTGTCAACTATTTTTCCTGTAATGAAACGAAACACAGTGTTAACAATTTATTTATCTTCTCCTCGATGTTAAAGCACCTTTCCGAAACAGTAGTAGAAGCAAAAAATTGACGTGCATAAGTGTATTTAAAGAATACCTATATGATTAAATGATTTTGAATTTGAATTTGAATATGGTTGACTTTAGAAAAGAGGGTGGTACACCTCAAAATGGATGGGTCAACGCTAGTGGGAAACTTTCACAGGTCTCTGCTTTTGAGGCCATATAAAGCGGATGGTCTCGGTTGTTAACATTAGATACGAGTAGCATTTGTTTAGGCACAAACTTTATAGTTATACGGTATAAGAAAATTACGACACGTTACACGATCCTTACAAGAGCAAAGCGGTGGGATATGAACAGGGTGATTCATTGTAAAAAAGGATAGACAAATAAATGGAGAAAAATATCTTTGCTACGTTTGCCTTCGATAAATATTTAATATCTACGCAGAACTATAGCAATACATTTCATTCGTTAAAAAATGGATAGAAGATATCCAAGTGCAATAAACATCGGGTGCCAAGTCATAACGATTTTAAAAAGTTGTTTAACTAATAGTGGGTTTGCGGTTCGCGTTATAAATTGATCTAATTGCTGTAGGTTCAAAGTTCAATATTTGTGGAGTGAATCGTATTTAGTTAGACATTTAATTTAATGTATGGATTGGAGCTTGCTACCGTAACTTATTTAAAGCTTTTCATGTTGGCCACAGCAAATCATGTCCAGGCGGAAGTTTTCTAGAGAGGGATAAAGTAAGCAAGAGGGTACTTTTCCTGCCACAATTCACAACGTGCTGCCGAGGCATCGGATGTGTCTGCAGGAGTTTCACATTTTTTTAAAATCCCGAATATGAATGTATTGGGCGACGAGCGTCATTATTAAATTTGGCTCTTTCAAGGGAGCTAGCTATTTCTCGGCGATCGTTTGGAGGCGCAATTTCTGCTAAGGCATGTAGCTTCTGAACCGGGGTCAGCTTAAGGCAGCCCGTAATAATCCGGCAGGTTTCGTTTAAAACAGTATCCACTTGTTTTGTATGGGCAGAACGGCTCCATACAGGACTTGTGTATTCTCCAGCACAGGACAGTGCTCAACCAGTCGTCTGTAGTACATGCGGAGTAGCTCCCCATTTAGAGCCGGTAAGTCGCCGGAGGAGATTGTTACGCATGTAAATCTTCTGTTTGATATTTTCGCAGTTGCGTTTGTATGTTAGCGATCGGTCTAGGGTAACACAAAAGTATTTAGGGCAACTGTTATGCTCAATTTTGACTAACGCATTCTATGTTTAGGGTACAATTCGCTTGCCGATTGCAGAGGTGAAATGCGCAGGATTGGGTTTTGCTGGGATTGGACCTAAACGCATTATTGTCGTAATAATGCCTTAGGTCAGCAAGGGCTGATGTTAAATTTTCTTCAGCTTCTTCAAAGGCGTAACACTGTAAGAAAGCGAGTTGTTCCTGGGCTCGAAGGTTGGTCGTTTGTGTGAATATTGAAGAGGAGTGGGGCAAGAACGCTATCCTGTAGGAGGCCATTTTCTGTGAACGCCATCTGCTTTTTTCCATAGATAAATGAACCTGAAAGCGGTGGTCATGCAGTAACTCACTGAGAAGTGATGCAAAGCGCTGGTCTTCAGTTTTTTCAGGTTCACAGTATCATATGACGCAGAGAGGTCGACAAATATAATAGCCGTTACTTCGCCTAATTGATACCCGTTCTCAATTTGCTGGGTGAGATTAAGGATTTGATTGCAGCAGGACTTAATTGGCCTGAAATCGGCTTGTTCTTGGATAAGTTTCCGATCCACGAGATTTACCTGTCGATTCAGAAGCATTCGTTCCAGGAGTTTAAATATATGGCACAACAAAGAGAAAGTGCGAAAACTTTTCGGATCGTTTCCTGATTTACCAGGCTTGATAAGTTTTTATGATATGAAATTATGATACAGGTGGATTATTATGTTTTTGGTGTTTTATTTTGAAGAGTAAATAATGTAATAAAAATAACTTTTATCAATACAAAATAAAATATAATAATTATAATAAATTAATCTATATTAAAAGAAAGGGCTTATTTTGACAAACACGTTCTTGTATCTTAATCGTTTTAGAATTTCAATCATAACTTTATAGATATTAAAGAAAATGTACGGAGATTTATTATTTCCCTCGTTATCTCCGCAACTACTCAGCGTTAAATTTAAATATCTTTAAATCGGTTATAAGAAAATATAACCTAATAATATCATGCGACTTCAAAGGTCAAAGTTTTATACAAAGTTATTAAAGTAATGGAATTCGTAAGCTAGGCTAAATTGCAGTTGCAAAATTTATCACAAGATAAGCTTAGGAGACTTAGAGAATTGTAATTAAATTTTGACTCACTTAGTTTTAAATTTATTTCCCCAGATTTTGATGGCTTAAATTTGAAAAGCGTTATTAATAAGTAAATGCCTTACTACCCTGTTAAAAGCCTCTTCCTGGTAAATTGTTTTTTTGACTCTCTCTACTATTTATTTGTGCATTTATAAATTAATGGTAGTCGAATGTTCAAATACAACGAATTAAGTGTGAATTGTTGGCAATATGATACAAAGTCAACATAGAAAACTGCTTCACTGGCTCGTTTATTGGAGTAAGGAAACACTTTACATGGTGCGTTTTCACTTTTTTTATTGCAAGAAACAAGTAGCAAATGAGTAAGTATTTCATATATTCGTCGTTAAATTACTGAAGTCCTTATATTTGTAAATAGCAATTAAAAGGCCTTGAAATATTGTTAAGCAGATCTACTTTGTCTACTTTATTGGATTGTAGTTTCATGGATTACTGGATTTTTGTATATGTCATGAAGCTATATTTTACTACCCACCGTTCATGGAACTTTCATAAAGCAATCATGTACTTACAAAAGTATTTTGAGTTGTATCTAAGTTCTTAGTCATGAACATACTGTCGTAATTTCGGTAACGATAATGTTGTAACAAAGTTTGTTTACTCATCATTTCGCGTTAGAGCCTCGAGCAATCTTAGCTGTTAAACACGTCATAAAAGGAAAATTAGGAGGTGTATGTTTTTGACGTTTTGTTAAACAAATAGCACGAACAGAGTGTGATGCCAGGGTTGATTTAATTATTATTCCAATAAATAACTTGCTCTGTCGTGTTAAATCGCAGAGAAAATGAAAGTATGTTCAACTACTTAATACAGCACTTACTTAAATTACATCTACGAATCTGTGGCAGCAACGAATTCTAAGACTTAACTATGTGCACACTAAAAAGTAGGAGTATGACTAAGTTTTGTGATAAAGAAAGTGTAATATGGACTCTGTCAATGCAATGTGTACTTTTATATTGAAATTTATAAAAACTGTAAAAACTAATGGAGAAAGTATGCTACCCTGGGGTACACCGGTTGCAGTTGTATACCAATCAGATACTGGTTCCTTAGAATGAATACGCTCTGAACATCTATAATGATTAGAAATAAATTATGTCATGGCAGAAGGTAAGACTGAATGAACTGAAAATTAAAAAAAATAATCTAAGTCTACTACTGACGTAAAACTTTTATAATTTTTGAGATAGTTTATCATAAACCGTCAATTATTTTATCAAAACTGTAGAACTTATTTAATTGGAAAAAATGTGTAAATACATTTTAGGCAACCATTAATGCTATTTTGGCCTTATTAACTGTGAGGGTATTATTGTTCATATATAAAGCCCATTCTTTTTATTGTTTGAAATATATTTAATGTAAGTAATAGACAAAATATTCCTTGCACATGTTAATAGTCGGCAATTGTGTCGAAAATCGAAATTAGTCACTTTCCTGGAATTTTATATTCGTTGTATGGAGTATTTGTATATTTTTTATAAGAAATTAAAATAAGTACTAACCATTTGAAGGTTATAGTTATAGTTAGTATCGTGAAAGTGGCATGTCGTTATTCCTTACTTATGCTACAAACAGAGGACGAACGTTATAAGCCGACAAAGACAAATCGCTGTATTTTCCTTATGATATATTGTTTCTTTGAGATATCATGACGATCACATGTAACTCATTATAACTGCGGCGTCATGTCAGCATCAATAGCCTTGAACGCAGTTTTAATTTTAAATTGTCTATTTATAGAAACACTTATTGTGTCCATAGATCCATTTAGTGACAGCACTTAAGAGTATTCGTTTACGATTTCATTAGCTATTTTAAAAAATGATGCTGTATAAACTACGTTTGTTGATTGAAAACATTTTACGAGTATGTTTAATTAGAGGAATAATATGTTAAGCTCCTTTGTCACTTTGGTTGGCAGCAGCCGAGTATGATGAATGAATAGAAACTGCTTCTAGACATCCGGGTCTAAATCCAATTTTGATTCCTAATCTTAGATTTATTAAAACAATTATCAAGCTCAAAAGGTGTAGAGCACGAGTGTAGTGACCTATCTGGAATACGGGTGAAAATATTGTTTGACCCTTGTTACACACAAATAGTAGCAATCGATTGCAGACCATTAACACAGAAGTGGGTCGGGTTTAATGTGATATGCCGAGATGGTCTACATAATGAAGAAAACATTATCCCGTGAGACTAACGACACAATGATGACGTGAGACATCTAAACGTTTATTTCAAAGTAAAGTTGCAAATATTTAATTTAAAAGTTTACTATAGTAGACTATAGTAATATTTCAGTACATGCTTATACGTTATTTAAGGGTAAGTTTGCTACTGTAAATTAAAATTTTCGAAATAATTAATAATCTGTACAGCTGAATAGAAACTATCAGCATTAAATATAATGTACTTGTATTGAGAAACCAATAAACCTATTGATACATAAATGTAATAATTCTGTATTAAGTTTTTTCTCTATGTTTTTAACAGAGAGATGGTTTGTTAACATTGGTTCTCTTGTTACAAGGAACTTTTTTCCTCAAATTTAATAACAATAATAAGCTCAAATTTATCTTTTAACTAATAGAAATTCTGGTTCTTAAATAATAAAAATAGTTTAAATATAAAGAAGTTTATAAGATATTAATTAATTGAGTGTGTCATAACTAAGATACCAATTGCTTGATTGGGCTTAAATTTATAGGTTACCTCACGACACATATGTAAGTCATATTATAAAAATATTTCACAGACCGGCTTACGAGCTGTTTGCGTCATCCAATTCCCAACTTCGCTCGTCGCTGCTAAACACCCTTACAATTGACACAACATGATTAG
>DWPT01001084.1:0-20006 GCA_018251895.1 Agathymus mariae mariae
CTGGCTTCTGTCGCCTCTTACGACACCCTGTTTTGCCAGCGTGGGATTGGGGGGAGTATTCTAGGCCACCCCAATACTAAATACTTAATACTAATACTAAACGATCATAGCCCGAGTGCTTGAATAACAAGTATATCTTCCATGTGGTCTTGAATCGTATTGTATTGTTATTGTATTGAATCATGAGTACGTCTTTGCAGGAAACCTGTACACGCGAGATCCCTATAATATTCAGAATAAATAAATACATGGAGCTGAAATATATATACCTACTATTTTGATACATGTAATAGTTATAAATTTTGGATTTCAATAAATATTCTCCGTTTCATAAACTTTGTCTTTCTAATAGTGTGTTTGTGTGTGTGAGTGAGTGTGTGTTTGTACTCACTTGTTATTTCACCACATTTTCTCGGCGGTGTCATACTACGTCATTTTTGTAACATACAATATTCCAGCGACTTATTTTCGTCATCAGAGAGAAACGATGTAATTGTGTAACTTTAGAAATTCCACCACAGGCCCAAGTTCAACTAATATTTTACTATTAACCAATTTGATTCTTTTGCTATCAAATAGTAGATTAAATAGAGTTAGTTCAACGTGAAACATTAAAATTACAGAAAACTAAAAGAAAGTAAAAAACATATTTATACTTATATTATATATTTATACCATACTGGCAGTCATCAAAATATATTACAATAACATCACAACCACTAGAAAAGTAAATACTTTGACATGTGTTATTTAATCCGGATATGTAGTAATATATATATATATAACGTAAATGCCTATATACAGATATTTTAATCGTGATTTATGATGATTTGAATGTCCTCATTGTCTCAATATGCTTCTTGACGCTGCATCTTTGACTATATCTTTTCCCGTTGTTCCAACACATCAATGATTAATTATGATTATAATTCAATGGAAAGTTGTAGCCATAGAAATACTAAATACTTGATTGTACATTATTTATAAGTAGGGTCAAACAACTTACAGTTTTAATATTCTAAATTATACTCTTTAAGTCGTGCCATTATAAACAGATTCACGGATTTAAAACATAATTTAAAAGTGAAGGGTTTCAAAATATAAAAAAGATTCTTTACAAAGATAAACTTAATAATTTCAACGATACGAAATTATCTTGTCAAATCAAATATCCGATTAGACGATTGTTTCGGTGGAATATGAAGGTTCCAAACGAAAGGCGAATGAAGAAAGTTGATGATTACTTCCTTCCATCTACAAGAGAAACGGTGAATTATTGTCGTATTTGAATTATTGTCTTTGCAGCTATTAATACAGGCGTTGTATGTCAGAATAACGTTTTAAAATTGTATTGCTAATAGCAAACGTGATATCCCATTAAAACATTGACGTAAGCGAAGAAAGCTACTTACGAATGGAATTAGTTTACTTTTTATCTGTTACTCGAATCGTCATCTTTTTTATCGATTTTTATTTACATTGAGTAATGAGCTAGTTACGCATCACCGAGTGCAGGTACCGATTAATTGTGTAACGTGAACTTTACGTCTACAAATATGTATGCATTAATGTACTGTCCGTTATTAAAGTGTCATTTGGCTACCAATCCCAGAAAGCTCGTATGAGTACAATTGCAGTGTATGTGCGTCTACTTGGCGTCACGCCATCCTTTGTTAGGGAACGCGGAATTACAATGCACGCGTTGATTTGAATCCACTTCTTTGGTATCAAACAAAATGAGTAATTTGAAAGCTTGTTTAAGGACAATAATAATGATAGAATATTATAATGATGTCATGATATTAATCTGGGACAATTTTAGTCATAAAGATGAAACCGGCTTATGCCTTTAGTGGGCCGATGAGATCATCAATTTGTTAATTGTGTAGTTACGCACATTTTCTAATTTTCTGCTGCTAACTTTTTATGTCCCCGTTCAAGTAGATATCACCACATCTCACCTACACCGATCGGGTAGAGATGATCATTGTAATTTGTTCATCATCATTCGGAGCTTATATAACTACGTCTTATGCTAAGAATTAACACCTGCATTGTTTTATGACTAAGTTTTTCTCTTTCTTTGAATTAGAATTATATTAATTTATAACTTCTTTATTTATGAACTGATTTCAATGAAACCCACTTTATTATTAAGTGATGCTTCCTACAATACATTAGAGAAATCAGTTAAGCCGTTTCTGAGGTTAGCGCGAATAAGCGCACAGACAAAGAGACAAAAATTCTAGAAACTATTGTTTTACCTTTCATTGCCTTAATAAATACCCCTAATAATAGTTTTGCTCATATATCCCTTAAGTACAGAAAGCGATCAGTTATAAATGTATTATATGTGTAGGTTATCGCAGTAATTAATTTTAATTAATTTATCTCCAGGAATACTTACTTACTGATAAGTTTTCTGATCAACACTTATTTGTTTTACTAATTACTGTTAAGAGTATGTTAATTACGATTGTATATGTTGGTGAGAGACTAAACAAGAAAAATAGTTCATTTTCGACTCTTTGATTAGTTTGATGTAAAACCTCAAAATCAAATAAATTGATAAAAATCAATTATCACATCCCCCGATAAAGTGAAATGATAATTAACAAAATTATTAAGATACTCTCTTCGATCTTTTATCTCCGAGAAGAGAAGAGAAATGTTTAATTCTCTTTTGGTATATTTATCAAGGGTATGTAAACCAGTGTATGTTTCGATTTGCATGTCAGGTGCGACATAGTTCACAAGCATTGCCACATGAGCCGTTCGTAAAACACAGAATTTACGCGCAACTCTTTATGCGAACACACGTGTTAACAGCGAAATAGGTCAATTAAATGCTTTTAAAGAAATTATTCTGCGCACGCGTCGTGATTCCGTCGTGAAATCCGTTTGCGGTATATTCGTTCCATTATCCTTATTTGAAAATAACGGAGTTGTTTAGTATTACGGTTTACGAGAGCCGAGTTTACGGTATGACGAGCGGTTAATGGGTGAGATTAAACATGAACTGATGCTCTTTATAATATTTATTTTACTAAGTTCAGTCCATGGTCGCGGAAAATCTGTTATATTTTGTTTTGTTTACGATAAAAACTTTATCATCACAACAATAACAAACATAAACTCTGGTCTCCTCTCAAAACGATGGGGTAGGAAAGAAATTTATGCATTTAAACTTTTTAGGAAAGAATCTCTGGGTAGATAGATAATGATGTTTTCCCCACTGCCTGTGTACCTTAAGTATTTTTATTAAGCATGTTTTGTACATTTTTAGATGTACAAATTTATTAACATGAATATTAGATTATATTAGATTTCATAAACGTTACTAAAAGAGATTCTCATTTAATAAAGGACTTAGTTAGACACTAGACACTAGACACTAGCGTCCAACGTCGTTTGGGATGGACATTTTATTATATTTACAAGATTATATACAGTCTATGTCTATCCGGATTAATGCGCCTTTAATATGGTAAGAAAATTATTCAAGCAGGTGAGGTGATCCCGAAGAATGCCTTCCGTATACAGACAAGCTCACAAATTTGCACTCTCACTTTTAAAATTATAATAGATGGCATAAGAACAGAGTTTGGCTATGTCGCATAACACGGTAGTGAACTATTTGTGTAATTAAATATCATTGTAATTGATACACTGAACGGCGTAAAACTGATTGGATAGTGTGATGTTTCCTGCTTTCTTTTCTATTGAAATGTTTGAGGTAATTTTATGTAGAATGTATTAACGAATGTCAATTATGTTATATATATTTTTATTAAGACCCATTACCATCGGATTACTTTTACGCATATATTTATCACGTTAAAGATAATATAAAAATTATAAAAGTTTTGAATCATGTGTGGATTAGATATGTTGGTATTCCAGCAACATGGTGTTTGGATTTTTATGACGTTTTTGATACTAACATATTATTATAGACTAGTAGCCCGACCCGACTTCGTTCGGGTGGAATAATTATCTATCTTAGTATATATTACGTACATAATATCTCCATACTAATCTTTAAATAGTACTAAATAATCATAATCTATTTTATATATGTATGTACATGATGTAGCCCATGTCCAAACGGAATAATGCGCCTTTCAAGTGGTAAAAGATTTTTCCAGATAGATGCCGTTATTCCGAAGATTACTCTCCGCATGCACACAAACTCACAAAATTCTCACTCACTCTTTATAAAATTCCAACATAAATTATTTATGTTTGTCAAAAATTTGCAAAGTAGACATTGCATGCCTACTGTATAGTTTTACACGCCTTGATAGGAACTAAGAGGTACAATTATTTATTGATACATTATTAGTATAAAAAGAAATAAAATATAACATGTAAATATCTACTTAACGTGGGATAGAATCTTGCACTCACCTCTGATTTTTTTAATGATGTGCATATTACAAATATATATCATCTGCTTCGGTGAAGAAAAACATCACAAGGAAACCTGCACACCTGAAAGTCTACATAACGTTTTCAAACGTGAAGTTCGCCAACCCCCACTTGGCCAGCGTGGCTGATTATGGCCATCTATGCCAAAATCAAAACTATAAAGGGATATTTATCGGAAATTTAAATGTAGATCGACTTTGTTATCGCTATATAGGTTTTAACTTATATTTTTCCGTCTATCTGTTTGTTTGTCTGACACGTATCACACTTAAACTATTGATTAACTTTAAATGATGTTTGGCATATTGGATCACAATCACCACCATCAGGATACTTTTCATCCTGGGAATAGAAATAATTCCCGCGGGATTGTCCAAAGCGATTAATAGCGATGATAAAATTACGTATTACATATCATTATGCACGATTTATCGTGTATTTGCAACTATAAATGAACGCGGTTTGCATTGAAAATGTAAGATGACATAAAATACAAATTATCATTAAAAAACATTACATTTAAATAATTTTAACACAGTACACTACATATGTATAGCAACAATACACTTATATGGATTAAGAATTTAAAAACAAGACATATTTCGAATTACATGGATGTTCCTGTAAATGATACACTCCCCTTCACTAGATTCCTTTAAAAACCGAATTGAGAAATAATACATAACGCTTTTAATAATACGTGGTTTAGTATTTTCCATTTTATGTGTGTGAATAATATACATAGAATATATATATATATATGTGTGTGTGTGTGTGTGTCATTTGCACTACAGTACAAGGCTGTTCAGTACAGGGTGGACACACCCTACCAACTTTCTGCTGACCTTTTTTTTCTTTAATGAAGGGGGAAACTTTCTAGTTAACATGGTAAAAAACCGTCTTTTTAGTTTGTTTAAATATCATACCCTATCATTACAAGTAAGGTGCGCGCGTATCTACTGCGCACATAATATGCAAATTGTAATGAATATACACTGGTACGTCTACCAAAAACTGGTTCCAGCAAAAAAAAACTTATACCCTCGCCGCGCAAATTGGATACAGGTCACGCGGCGGTACGCGGTACACTGGCTGCGTACAACCATGTTGTTTAATTACACTATATTGTACCATAGTAGAAATAGTATATTGTTTGTTGTTGACTCTAATACATTTAAGTATCACAGACAGAGCAGACAAACCGAATAAAACTGTCACATGTCCTCGTGGTAACAAATCGCTTTGGGCGTCATCTCACGTTCAATTTCGTTTGCTGCTTGCATAGAAATTGATTTTGAGGAAAGTAGTTTTTTGTTATGATAAAACAATGGAACATCACCGTAATTTATTTATGTATTACGTGCATTGTAAGTTTTACTATTAATAATATTATTCTATAGCAGTTATTATAAGAAATTGGTACATCGCCTTTATTAGGTAAAAACGTTCAAGTTTGTTTATGGCCTAAGAGGTGTTACTGAGCTATAAGATGACAATATTTCTATTAAAACTGTTGTACTGACCTTTATTGTACCTCTCTGTGTAATCTTATTTTTAAATATAAAACAGTGACTCTTTAAATTGTATTTCTAGTATTAATATAGGTCGTATATCTTTTTTGATTATATCTTGAAGTCTTTTTTAACGTAAATCATAATAACCAAAATGTATTGTTAAATAAAGTGGATACATTTATTTATTTAAAATGTAATCTAAGCGAGTCCCGTCGACCTGAGGTTGTATATGACGTACATTGCTCTTTTCCATAATGTAAAGACAGATCCAATATCCGCAGCTGAACTGTGGGGTTCAATCGCCCCTAGCATGTTACACTACAGAAATAAGCGACGTGTTAAAGCACAGCTTATAGGTAAAGGATATTATAGTATATATGAAACCGTGCGTTGTTTTAAAAGATGTGCTGAGGAGTTTCTTTCACCGCTTGTTCTCCACAATGCCCTCTTCGAAACGGTAGCAGAAGCGAGAAATGACGTGCTTATTAATGTATTTACAGAATACCTAAATTATTAAATGATTATGAATTTGAACTAAAATAAACTTCGGTCGAACTCGCTGTGTTTACATCTCTAAAAAGACAATCAATTTGTAAAAAGCATAACCGCGGAACCAAGTCTCTCCGACAAAGTGTCATTATGATGACTGCATTTTAATCGAGAATGTGTAAACTAAAATCATAAGTAGAATTTACTACTTTAAATGCTTAAAGATGAACAATGTCTTACATTTGGTAGCGAAAATTTAAAACTTTTTTTTTATATATGTTACATACTAGGGATGTTATGGATATGATATTTCGGATCCGGATATGGATACGGATATATGAATCATATTTTACCGGTTTCGATTACGGTTATGGATATGAAATTATTTCGGATTACTCTATTGTTTCGTATAATTTCGGTTACGGATATTACATAATTTACGTTTTGCAAAAATATATAATGTATCTACAAAGTTTGACTTTGTTTTTAGGTTTTTTGTGGGATTATAATCACAGAAAAAAAATAATTAAATAATAAAAACTATCTAAAACTCAGACAGTCTCAGTCAGTCAGGCTCAGTCAGAGTTAACCAGTCATGGCGTGCTTTATTTAGACTCTGCTACTATCCGAAATTATCCGAAACTTATATATCGGATTCGGTTACGGTTTCGGATACATTTTTATTTCGGATATCCGCTAGTTTCGGTTACGGTTACGGAGCTCCATAACATCCCTGATACATACAGACAGGTAAAATAAGACAACTCTGAATACCATACCATAAAATTGGAATACATTCTACCGACACGCTTATCAAAGCCAGCAAATACAGTATTATCAAATTGTTCAGGAAATATTAATATGTGGCAAGCAGTCATATGTAAAAAGCGAAACTTAACGAGTGATCTTAGAATAACAATAACATTTCACAACAGTAGCATGCAACACGCAGTTTCATTTCTCTTTTATTAAAGGCCAGAGGTTATTACACCAATTACACAAGATCTCATCTGAACTAACCTGGGTTCTACGATCGCGTGTGAACGCAATCACTGTTATTATACTGGTGGTGCAAGGATCCCAAGGAAATTAAATAAATGCAGATTCTCCACTTGACCGAATCGCGTAGTGCTGGTGATGTACCAGCTTAGTTCAAGACAACAAAGGTCGAATGGAAAATGCTTCCATGTTAAAAGTCGACAGGAAAATAAACGCTAGTATGAAACATTCAATCGTTACCTTTGAAATTTACTATACATACAGTTACGTGATCAACCGGACAGTGCCGTAAATACAATAATTATTCGAATAGAAAATAACAATTGCACTCTAAAATTAAAGGGCTCATTGTGAGTAACATAAATATAAGTTTATAAACGTTGCGACTGGCATGGAAAAACATAAGATATATATATGACATTTGATTGACATTTGACAACCACTCACAATCCAAGAACAAACACGCAGTTGTATAAAATACATGTAACATAACCCCAGAAAAGAAAATTTAGTATTGACAAGTACAACAAAGTATATTATTTTATATTTATATTACTTTTGGTCTATATTTCTATTTAGAAATCAACTCTCAATCAAATCTTTTTATCAACAGTTGTGACCGTAATTTTTAAATTTGACGTGAACTTTATATCACGCAATAGGTCACACTTTGTCTGTGACTTCACTTTCTCCTAATATTTTGCTGGAAAGTTTTATAACGTTACGCGTACAGTTGTGATCGGTGCGACGATTAATGCTCATACGTAAACTCCCTATATGGGGAGAACGTTGCACATTATCGGCGAGTAATGGAGAGCAAGTTGCTATTGGTGGCGCTAAAACTTTTGTACGTTCTACCCGCGTCTTGATAGAACCGGTGTCGTGATCGTACTGAAAGGTATTAAACCATAATAACGCATGTCACATAACACATAACGCATAACACTTTAACGCGTTATGTGGTATGCATTACTCACACATACACATGCCTATTCTAGTACACACTTACACGTGAAACATAACAAACAAGCAAGACAGTTACAGACTGAATCGAACTCGGGACCCCTCAGACTCGATCGGAACGAACTGAGCCGCTAAATTGTAATGTAGAGAAACTAATTTTAGTTAATCAAGTACCATGCGAACCGTTGTTAAAACATTGAAAACTGTATTTGTCAATAAACAGGATATGTGAGTACTTTAAAAACAAATAGTTTTAAAACAAAATGCATAAGCAGATTTTTCTTATCTTTAATCCCTATCAACATTTCAGAACGTGAACTGATAATATAAGAATGGTGCACGAAGTCACTCCATTTGCCAATGATAAAAGTGTCCATTTGTAAATGCCGTATTTAAAATATATAACATATATTTAAAATGTTATATTTAAAATATTATGTTATATATTTTAAATATCTTACATAAAACAATGAGTCTGAATCGATCACAAAAATTACTGCACGGTTTTTCATGTAGTTTCTCCTGATTAATATAGATTTACGTGAAAGGTCTATGAACTAAACAAAAAATATTATAAAACATAATTATGAAAAACCACGTAGAAATTGTTTCGAGTTGAGTTCTGTGAAGCGAAGCGAAGGGAAGTTTTTTTATGTTAATAACCGGCAAACCAGTAGACGGATCTGATAAACGGTTAACACCGCCCATGGACGTCCGTAATCAAAAGCATATCACATCACAAAATTAAACCAGGGAACAGGGTGTTTAGGAGTGGGGTACAGCAAGGAAATGCGAGGGTGAGTTAAATTAAAAAAAAAAGCAGAATTTTATTTCAAATATCGGATATAATATATAAAAATATGTTCATAACGTTAAGGAGTTTTATATCTTGTGCGTGTACAGACTGATCCACACCCGTTCTTATATATTTTATCATAAATACTATACTTATCGAAATCGGCTTTATAAATCCAGAGCGCAAAGTAACAACGTTATCTTTACGTCGTCGCACCATAAACAAATTGTAACTCAAGATATTAGATTAAGATAAATAAATTTAGGCAGGCTAAGTTAGTGGAACAACCTAGTTCACAAAATAAACATTATCTAAGCTTCAGTACTATCTCCCAATTAAATTTAGGACCGTTAATATGTTAAGCTTTATTCATAGTAGACGGTATGAATCGAAGGATTATGGTCGCGGGGCCTCTATGCATACCTAACACGTAACTATTTTATTTTATAAGATGGGAGTGACAAAAATCGATGTTGCGAACTTATCTCGAATAATTTTGCTTTGTTTATAATTTATTTTGTTCCAAAATCAATAATGAACGCAGTAAGATTAACAGTTTAGTGACTATAAATTAAATTATTCTAGGGCAATGTTCAATTTATAATGCTTCCAAATTGATTTCATATTGTGTAACGCGATATCGATATAGATATATTATATAGTTCACGAATCCGCGTTTTGCAAAAAACTTGGCAATTTTTACAGATACGTGGGAGGGCTTGGAACCTAAGTGAAACACGACATGAACAAACTGCTGATTGTTACAAAATATGTACGAGTCACGACTACAACTGGTTTCGAGCTCGTAAATCTAGTTTCGCGATTGTGGACTCGATTTCCGTTCAAGGGGCAGCTGCTGTCTCCACGGTTTTGATCTGTGTTGCCAGTACTTTTTATTTATCGCCCACAATATACTACATCATACAAAAATCAAGACCGAATACACAAACTGCAATTTTCTTTGAAGGGATTTCAAATATTTTTATCATTTGATTGCAATTTGAGTATTCACTTCTCCGTTTCTTCATTAGTTATATTTATCACTTAGAACTGCTAGAGATGATAAATATAAATTAATATTATGTTAGACATAAATAATAACTTATAAGGAAAGATAAAACAAATTTGATATTTTTGTATTGTCCACCTGTAAAACAGGTAAATGTTTTTGTTATGGTTATTTTGATTTTGTGACTAAACTATATATTTCTAAGAAATTTTTGCAAATTCAGCATACATTCCTGCCGACTTAGCCTCATTTAGAACGAAACTCATACAATAACCAGCAGTGTGGGCGACCGGAAAAGGCAACCTGCTAAAGTGCTTAAAATGTTTAGAAATAAGATAAATAGTTAATATCACATCATTGACATTTCCCATATATATTGGTGGGCTGTACTGCTGTCAAACGCGGACGACTGAATCGTCTTCATACTAGACGGTCACGGACTCTTCATCGCAGTACAAAAACGTTCAAAACTGGTTGAAAAAGTTTGTTCACACGGACGGCTGCAGCACGAAAGAATCGAGGGACTTCGTTCCGACTAGAAGAGAGATCACGGCGCGCGCGCCACCGACTGCGAGCCGCCAGCCAAACGAGCCAGTCAACCGCCGCGTCTCGTAGTGTGCGCGCGTTTCGTATCAACGAAAGTGCTGGCGCGACGGATACCGCACCGAAACGACGACTGTTATCGTCCTAAATGTCAACCTAATGGACGAACAAGGTAGTTCATGCATGCTCGTGCTGACTTAGTGTAAAAAGCTAGTGGAGTGCAGTGTTGTGTTCATGTACCGAAATGGAGGAGGTTCGCATATCGGATTGGCCCGATCCGCCGGGCTCTCATGCATGGCTGCCTGCTTATGGTTTCCAGCATGAGATTTTGGATAAAGACGACTATTTCGGCACCAATGGTGAGTTTAGCATCATTGTAGAGTCGGCCTCTACCAAAAAAAAACCCATTAGCGTTGGAATCGTTGAATGTAAACGTTTATGGTGATGTTGGTATTTGAATAACATGTTTGGAATGTAAAGCAATTTCGCTTTGTCTGCAAGATGCTGAGTTCTGTTCTCCCCACTTTGTCAACAGTTAACAGACCTTGATATAGTTAACTTTTAGCTGCACGGACAACTCCCTCAAGTTTATTACTAAATCGTGTGATACGTATTTATTTCAACAGTTTTGCATGGTGTTGTAATGCTTTATTGTTCGTTAGTTACTCACTCGAGCTGATCCTAGCCCGGTTTAGTATTGTTTTGGCGGCAACGAAAACTAATTGCTTTAATTTAAATGTGTTACGAAGCCCTCCACAATGGAAACGAAATTGATGGAATGATATGATCTAATTCTAAGTTCTATTCTTCGTATGGTATCTTGTTTACGTATATAGGTACTAGTATATCTGGTGAGTGGTGAGTATTACGATAAAATATCCCAAAAATCGTTATAAATCTGCAAAGCGAACACTAAAGTATGATAGTGCCTTTCAAAACTAGAGTTTTACGATAAATATTTGACTCGCTGCGAACTAAGATGCCGACATAGATGACCTAGGTGGGCTAACCCGTGAATCGAGATATTCGCGGTATGCAGAAATGCTCAACCGTAAATTAAACTGAATAACAGCGATAAGTTTTGATGTCGGAGTCTTGCAAAGAGAAAATTGCAGCTTCACGAGAAAGTATGTAATTAGTAATATTAGCTGTTTGAGGTTTTAAATTCAACTTTTGGAAAAAGCCTTTCACATGATAGGTATAAACCAACAATTCAATTGGAGAAAATGTTCAAACTTGACAAATTTCATTCAGTACTTACGACAACTAGACTTATGGCAAAGTTTTGATGGTTTTCATTTAACTTCGTAAACTCGGACAAATGGGGATTGCATATTAGTTTGCTGGTAAAGGAAGAAACTTGTTCCCAATAATATTGGTTGCTGGTTCGGAGTAGTCCACTAACCATACTAGGCCAGGTTGGTGGACTATGGTTATTACCATTCTCATTGTAAGAAGAGACCTGAATTGAAGATGTGTAATAACGAAAATGAAACATAAAGAAAGGAAACGCTAGGTATTTAATTTATTAGGGAAAAATCCTGCACTAATATTTGAGCGGGTCAACAAACTCATTAATTACGTATTCAGACTGTGGATCTAATGAGGTGGACTGACGTCATACATAACATGCGACTTTCGTTATGATTACTACATGAATAGCCAACATCGAGACCACGGACAGGTATTAATTATTACTGTACTACTGAAACTAGTTTCACCTTGATCCCGTAATGTGCTGGCAGGTCTCGGCGTATCCGCAGGACGTTCCAAAAGCTTTGACTACTTATAGTGGCTAGTAACGGATCGCACCTTTGCACTGCGCAGAAGAAACTTATCAATGAATTACATAATCAACTTAGCAGTGTTTGAAATGTATGTAATCTAACAAACATTCTTATAAGAACATACCAATAAGTTATGTTTATTCCTATTTTACATAAACTGCATGTTTTTGTATGCAATAAAATTATATATTTAGGAAAGTTATATTTCAAGAAAACTTATTTTTTATGTCATGATTATTAAAAATGATTAAAAACATAATCCCTATGGCGTGCGATCAAAGTATAGTATAGTATCAAATCATCTGAGTCTTTACTTAATAATAGTGGACCTGATTGCATTTGTAATGGCTTGCTACGTACCGCTTTTTTCTTGTTCAGCAACTTGTCGGTGACGCACTTGAGATAGACGGCGAGAAACACCACGTGTGTATCTACTACCAGCAAAATCGGACGAAGTGATGAATTTCTTAATTTGAATTTCACATGTTTAGTGCATAAGAACATGTAAATATCAGTAAAGATAATTTCTGTATCAAAAGTTTCTGAGGCATCCAAAGAAAATATATTCCTCCACGGATATGCAGCAAACTTTCTACCAACAAAGTATTTTTTTTATGTACGTAAGAAAAATGGCACCGACAAAACTTTGTGTTTTATGACTGCAAACTGCAAAATTACACACTATTTAGGCACATCAATAAAAAAAAAAATTATAAGTTGTACTCAATAAGTGCATACCACTTATTCGCCAGCGGAGTGAATGGGTGACTTCAACCCAATCCATTATCCATTAGTTAGATGGACTAAAAACGCCACGAGACGTTCACTTTACCGCCATACCGAGTTTCCATGCATCACTAGAAAACGACAAAATTATCGCAGCTGTGTTGATAACTATAACATAGATAACAGTATACATAAACAGGGAAATACAATATAGTATATTTAGAACCGTTTTTTCTTCTGCCATAAATATTTTTTTTCGTAGCTTTAGTGTTATCGATAAAGTAATATAATCGAATTTAGACCACAAGACAAACTCTAATACCTATATTAGCTCCGCTGTTTGTTTATTTTCTTTGTATACTTTTATAAGTACTAGAGAATCTGTTATCTACATTTTTGAGTTTACGTTTTAAATGTTTACTGTTTTTATTGATATGGTAATTAGTGATTATTGCTGTTGCAATGTTTTTTATATCACTTGTCGATAACGAAGCAGATAAGCCACCTGATATTGAGTGGTTACCGTCGCCCATTGACTTCAGTAATACCAAAGGCACCGAAGTGTTGCCGACCGAAAAAGAAGCTCATTATTACTGGCTCTCCGACACTACGACAGAAACGCGTATGAAACATTTCATGGTCGATTTTAGAGGTAGCTAAGTATTCAGGCAAAATTCACTATCACCACCCAAGTACCATCGGAATTGAACTGCGTGGTACAGCTCAGCGACCTCCAACAGGAGGGACTATGCTGACTGTCCCGATGCACTGTTGGCAGTTATAGAGGCACTGCTACCTCAGGACTACACACATGAGTTAGACTTGAAGTTTACATTCAGTAACTTAAAAGGGACTTATTAGGTTTTTTTAATTTGTCATTCAAAGACTTTCCTTTGATATATACACGTCGGACGGCGAGCATTGCTGACGTCATGGTCAATAATTGGGTGATTCGAGCAGAGTAACGTTTCTACAACAATTCACTGTTTTAAGAATAATTACCAATGGAACGTAACAGTTCCTAGGAGAGCGGTACTAGTCATCAGCACGGTTGAACTACAGGTGAAGAGTGCCAAAGCCTAGGGTCCCTTAGTTGCCAAGCGTTGCCATAGTGACGGTGCTGCCACAGCTCCAGTCACGTGCCGCATTCCGCGTTCCAATTACTATGATAGCCACCAACACACTAGTTATATTTCGTCTATTTTATTTATCTCGCGAAAATATATGCACTTTCGTGTACGTACATATCTAAATATATTACTATATCAAAGATTAAATAGACCCATGAATTAAAAAGACTCCTTGTAAAATAAATTTCAGTCTTCTAAAAATAATTAATCCCTAATTCGATGTGATACCGTTACTCACATCGTGGTCACGACAAAAATTCTAGTAAGAAGTCAAAAGTTAAAAAAATTATCTTGTATCTATACAGAGTATTTCAATGCTTGAAACAATATAAGGCTATAGACCATCTTTAATGAAACTGGAATATGTATAAGCTTGATACTCATAGCGAGTGGCGATACATTCTTCGGCGCATCGAAATATCTTTGGTCAAAAGTATGCGGCTATGCGGTCTGTCGCGTATAGGTAGGTAGCTCGTACATACAAAGGTAAATATCCAGTTTGTACTTATGTATTCAGAAGCATAGAATACGTATGTTGTAGAAATGGAATTATGTTATGACATGTGATGACTCTACGTGAATTGGTTAAAGCAAAAAATTGTTTAAAAAACATCATACTAATTCAAAAACAATACCCACAATTATTATTAGTAATGATTTGTGTAATTAAAAATAATAAGCTGTTACTATTGGGAAATAATTATCTTACCCATTAGTAAATTGATATCTCGATTAATGGATAAGATGGTTAGTGAAATATGTCATATTTATTATTTAGGTAGGCATGTATTTATCGAAAAAACTTCACTTGTTCCAAACTACGTTCGATGTCTTTTAATAAGAAGTAGTATGTGCTGATTATGATGCGCCCCTGCGCAGACTGGTCACCAACGCTTACCAAGTACATGTATAATTCCAGCGGCAAAGTTACTACAACTTTAATAATTATGTTGTAACGACACATTGCTGTTATTGTCACTGGTAAGTCGCATTTGTGTTGGCGGTGTCGAGCCGTTCAATTGCAGTGGCACTTCTGCTCTAAACTAATTCTGTGATCAAAAATATGCAGTCAGACCAGTCGACCGGCCCTTAAGGTCATTTCTTATCCGTAGGTGAATCGAATGCAGCGTTGAGTTGACTCCAAATGACGGTACACCTTTTAGAAAGGATGATAATCGTTTCAACAGTTTTTTTTTTAATTTTTGTAATTCTTAAGCTATCGCTCATATCAGTCTTTTATGAAATATTATTAACCCGCCTACTTCGGGGACACTTCATAAATAAATAGTAACCGCACCCGAAACTACAAACATTTGTTGCTATCAGGTGTTTTATAAATATTTCATGTTCACCTCGCACATCTAAATATTCTATCGGTAAAAACCACATGGAAATCAACAGTATTAGTTTTATATCACTTAGTGATATTGTTAGGACATATTTTTAAAATTGGTTTTCGAGTCAAGTGCAATGCAAAAATACGTAATAATTTTAATGAGAGTCTTAGTGTCTTTTTTTGGGGCATATAAAAGCAATGTACACCAATTAAAGTCGATTTTACTTCAGTATTTCTGTGCTAATACATATTTAATTATAACGCGTATAAAAATACGTTATACGAAGTAGCTGTGTCGATCTATGTATATTCCTTATCAGTGAAAATTCTTTATCTAGCATCAAGTGTGGAAATTTTGTGATCCGAAATATATAAATCTTGCAACGCGTTTTTATAATTCTACTATTATCAGCAGATATTTATCAGATAGATTACTGCATGTTCTTGTGGCTTATTTACGTATGCCACCAGTAACACAGCGAATCCAAGTAAAGCGTGAATGAGTGGAGAATATTTAATCTTAGTTTAAAATGCGCCAGTAGTTTATTTCCGTTCTAAACGGTTCTAACTATACTAATAACAAAATTAAAAGCATGTTCTAACTTGTATATGGAATATTTTCTGATATTTATAAATGTAAGTAACCTTTTATTACGATATACAAGCCTAAATATATTTTTATTAGATTTTTTGTCTGTTTGTCAGTCTGTAAACATTAGATATCACTCAACGTTATATATCACTGATCAGTTTTAGATGATTATTGGCATATTTGGAACTTATATGTCACAACCTAAAATATTTTACCACCGAGGAAATGGATCTGGTCCACGTAATTATACAAGCAAAGTAGAGTTACTAGGTTACAAATAAACCAGCCATGAATTTGTCGATTCAAAAATACTGGTATTCATCAAGCAACAGACAAAATTAAACCGTGTGTTTTCAGCACTCGTTTCCTATTTCTAAGTGCTATTGTACTTGAGTGAAATGAAATGGCTCTTATTATGTATGTAATGTAATTATTATTTACCGTTCTTGGCGGAACAAAGCACCACAGTATTCGATAAAACAGTAATCGCAATAGCGGTACCGAATAAGAACTAAGTAATTCACTTTGTAACCGTTAATTTTTAACCATTGGTATTTGATTTTTTATTGTAAAAATAAATGCAACAGTTCTTTGTAACAAGTAGCGGTTCATCCCGCATTTATTCGAGTTTAACAATTTAACTATCTTAGTGGACGTTATACAGGTATAATCCATTTAATATCTATCGAACACAAAACAGAGTCAATGTGACCACATAATTTATATGTTTATATATATTAGTATATTCATTCGGAATAATGTACCTTTCTCGTGATAAAGTAATTTTTGGAATACGTGTGATGGCTCCAACGATTATCCTCCGCATACACACAAACTCATGAAATTCGCACTCACTCTTTATACTAACTATTATAGATTATTCAAGTATATTTAAAAAATAAACAAATTCTATACAGAGTTTTCTTATATCGGGTTATCTTTTTTAGTATATTAAAAAGGATGATGGCCACCTGGAACAAAAAAAAAACACAAATCGATTTAATAAATATGGTTCTTGAAAAACTTTCAATAATCTCAGTAACACTATAATTTGGATAATGTTATCATATTTCTTTCTACTATGCTTTCATGATATAGAACCTATTCAGTCCAATTTATTCCAAATCAATTTTTTTCTGTATCAACAAAAGAGCAGACAGTCCATGGTACTTACCATTATTCACCGTTGTCCATGGACGTTACAACACCTAACCATCGATACGTTGCCAAGACGAAAGCTGAGATCTGCGTCTTATTATACTATTCAAATAGTAAAGTAACCTGTTAATCTTATTTTTATCTTATAACTATTATTTGATGTTGAGCCCGTATGGCGTAGCGACGTAATGATTACCATGCCGGACCGGTACCGTCCGAATGGTCCTGGGGTCGATTCCCAGCGAGGCGTAACTTTGATTGATTGATATAAGTTGCAGTCAAAGATGCGCCATCGTTAAACATATTCAAGAAATAACTTGCCGACTACATTTATAACAAAATTATCGAGCACATTGGAAATGAATCTACGGAATTAGAAAAAATGAAATAAAATGTGAAAAAAGTTGTTCCGACTTTTTTCAAAAAGGTTAGGCTACAGGGCAAACCTTTAACCCGACCATTTTTATTTAAGGCTCAAATTGTAGCTGACTAAATTGTCCAGAGGAGATTTTCTCAAATTTTTGATATCATTCTTCTTTTTCAAAATATCGAGCGGCAAAATTCTTTTCACTATTTTGCACGTTATAGCTCATATGAATACGCTTATTATGAGCCTTTTCTGAATATCATATCTTCACAACTCTCCGAGATATAAGGGGATCGCACATTTTCGTGAAATCAGAGCCTACACTGGAGCGAATGAAAAGACATATCCGATGTCAATGTTTAACCGCTGTTTCATTGTATTAAAACCGCGTTACTTGCAAATGTAAATGTTGGATCGAAAAATACAGCGCACTCGCATCTTAGAAAGCGTCTCGACTACAAGTAAATAACATTCTTAGTTAATCTATCCACATCGGAATAGTGTGTATTACTTAAAAAATATTGTTCATATATCAATGATGTGTTTTTGAGAAAATAAATATCTTCAAACCTTAGTTTCTGTTCTTGTCTTTGTATGCTATTAGTGTGTGGTGTTATTTACCTATTTCTCAGTATCCAATCCATAGGCTACGGTTCATACAACTATTAACTTATTTGATTGTAAGGATTCCATTAACCTTTTACGACAAACCTACTTTATGTAAGCTCTTTAAGGTTTCATTATAGGTCTTCCTAGTAGACAGATAAATTTTAACAGTAACTATTGCAGTCATTAACATACTTAGTTTTTTTTTTGTCGTATTATTGATTCTTAGTTTCAGGACGTAAGAATCTAAGCACTGAGGAAGATCTCCTGAAGGGACTTGAGGTTCCTTTCTAATCTTGTTTTGGTGGGGAACTCTGGATGATCTTTGCCGATTGACTGAAGTATCGAAACTCGTTACAATACTCTCTGCTTTCAAAATGACATCGGTCAGCTGACCTATCAAGGAGAGTTAAGATGACAAAGAGAACATAGAAATATGTCACTAAATTGAAATGTATTTACATTAACTTATGTTTTATTATGATACCTGCTGAATGAACCCATAAAATATTGGTAGTGGTAAATGATGTCATCGATGAAGTGATTAGATATTAGAAAACTATACTAATATTATAAATAGAGAGTGTGGATTATGTGCGTGTGTGCATGCGGGGGCTAACCCCAGAACTTATTAAACAATTGATATCGCTAGGCAGTACATAAGATTTTATGATAATCAAACTATTTAAAAAGCATATTAAAAAGAGTCTTTCCTACAATAATTTCTCGGAATCATCTGCAATAGTTTATACCATTAAATAAGAGTGACAACTGTATGCTGATTATAAGAATAAATTATTATACTACACGATCATTAACCGAAAAATTCATTTCTACTTATATCTATTAGTTAGTAATATGAGAAGGTGCAAACAAAAGCATTAAGTTTCGTGTTAATTAACTAAATTGGTTAAATGGGTTTTCCGTGATTGTGTGCGTTTAACCACCACCGGCTGTAACACACTTTTATTTTATTGCTGTATAGACGCGCGTTACTATGGCATGGTTTTAATATTTATAACTGTAACATATCGATTTCAACATTTTTTTATGTAATCATTTACAAAATCTATCTCGATTCCTTTTTTGTTTCACACGTAGATACAATGTACAATGTATTGAATCGGATTTTTTGAGAATACTCAACTGTGTGATGATATGATGTAGTAGGGACGAAATACAGTCCGAAAGAGAGGCTATGGTGGAACGCATGAATCTCTCACTTCGGGCAGTGTCCGAATGATTCAACGCTACAAAAACACGGACGTGTCTGTTCAGCGCCAAGAGGAGTCCGTTCATCTTGGCTCCTACTTTTCAGAATGTATCCCTCGAATGCACTGACCGTCTTCAATTGTTGGGAGTCGAAGTTTCTTCAACCTCAACTTTGGTCAGTTCATCGAGTTCAAGGCTAAAGCGGCTGCACGGAAACTTGGGGTTCTTGCGAAGGTGCGGCGGTACTTCACACCGAATCAACTTTTAACCTTCTACAAAGCCCAAGTTCGACCGTGTGTGAAGTACTGTTGTCACATTTGGGCTGGTGCTGCCAAATGTCATCTATCA